>LUCG01038471.1:0-14913 GCA_001633085.1 Carthamus tinctorius | reverse complement strand
TGATGATGGGGGATGCCATTGATTCGACACCAGTTGAGGAACCTGTGGTTGTAGGAATGGTTGTAGTTTGGGAGGGCGTAGGTTCGTCCTCAAAGAAAGTAGTATCACTGAAATCCCAATCCGCCAAATAACTGGGTTTTGTTAAGACGGCACTTATTATAACATCCCCTGAAAGCATTGCAATCACACGTGACATGGCTGGTCTTAATGATGGTGATGCTTGAACACACATGAGAGCCACCCCTATCATACGGGTAGCTTGCTTCTTGTCGTAAGATGTCAAAGCTGGATCAATCAGCTCCAATTCTCGGTTGCTTTCATGTAGAGTCCATGCCTGGAAACACCATCAAGACGTTTGATCATCACATGTGAGATATGAAGGAACTTATTTTCATCATGAGGAAATTCACATGTGAATATAGTCATATTTAGAAGCAAACACGAGACAAGTTGGGTGGTCAAAATGTTTTCTAAGTTTGATCCAAGTATGGCTTGGGTTCAACGGCTTCATTAGATGACCCAAGTCCAGTGTGTCTATACAAGCCAGAATGTAATTTTGTAGGCTCATGCTAGTCTTGGCTCTGTTTACAATTATTTACAAATAGTTTCGTAATTCTTTTTGGAGGGTTCACTTCTAATTTTATATGAGGCTATATGAACCAAGCATAGGCTTAAGCTTATATGAGCCTCTACAAGCATATATAAGCCCAGCCAAAACTCCAGCTTATACAGGGGCGTGCATATGAACCATAGGAACTGAAGCTATACAACAGAGCCAAGGCTCAAGCTTTAGGCAAGCCAAACTCAAGCATCAACTTTTGAAGCTTGGTAAGCCATGGGCTAATCCCAGTACCACCTATTTTTCATGAGCAGAGCTTCAAGCAGAGCAAGCTTTGGCTTGGCTTGGCTTGGCTTGGCTTGGCTCGGATACAGCCTTGGCCAGCTTACCCATTGTAGAAGATACTTTTGCTCGGGCTCCAGTTTCTCATCGTAGTTCGGCCTCCCACTAAGAATCTCGAGGCAAACAACTCCAAATCCAAAAACATCAGCCTTTGATGTTAAATGCCCACGCATTGCATACTCCGGTGCAAGATAGCCACTATGTAGGTTCAAGAAATAAAAGATAAGTCGAATATCAAATAAAAATCAAGAAATATCTTGAAGGCCAAAGTAACTCACATAGTTCCTGCAACTCGGGTACTCATGTGTGTTTTCTTATCATCATACAACTTTGCTAACCCAAAATCTGATATTTTGGGGCATAATTCTCCATCAAGCAAGATATTACTTGCCTTGACATCACGGTGCACAATTCTAGGCCTCGACTCTTCATGAAGATAAGCCAGTCCTTTTGCTGTTCCTAAGCATATATTGAAGCGTGTTGACCAGTCAAGGCGCACATCACTTTTGCCTAAAAGATATCAAGATAGTTAGACACCAGGTGTTGATATAATAACTAAGATCACCGAATCAATTGGTTGGAATTCCTTTTCAATAACTACAATATCAGAAACATCATCAGAATTGCAAATATGTCTGGCGTATAGGAATACATATGTTTATATCCTTTTACATAATGTATTTTTCACACAAGTTTGCTATGCATTGATAAGTTCCAGATACAGAAAGACATAGCATGAAAGTTGATCATGGTTGCATTTAGCAAGTTTGGACCAAACATCAAACATTTGGAAAAGGAAGTATTTGCTCTTTGTCTTTTCCATTTTTTTGTTCTAAACCCGTCACTGTTTATCACCAAAAGATATTAAAGGTGTGTAAAGATTTTCATACCGAAAAGTGCTTGATCGAGGCTTTTGTTCTCAAGATACTCATAAACCAGAAGCCTTCTAGCTCCTTCAATACAGGAACCATGCAACTTGACAAGGTTCCAGTGCTGGACAGCTGAAATCGTCGAAATTTCAGCTATAAACTGACTCTTCCCATGGTGGGATGCTACTGAGAGTTTCTTCACAGCTACTACGCTTCCATCATTCAATATCCCCTGGGGCAACAAAAATTCATTATGATTCTTTTAACAGAAAATTCAATAGAAATTATGCAAATTTAGTTCGAATTCGAACATTGAACTTTGGAACTACTCCTCACACATCAGGAGATGTAGNCCAAGGGAAAAAAAACAAAAACAAAAAGAAGTAGCAAAGGAAGATGTACTCAGAATTGCAAATATGATTTGGATACAGAAACGCTGTAATATCAAACCTTGTAAACAGGTCCAAAACCACCCTCTCCAAGCAAATTTGAAGGGCTGAAATCTGCAGTTGCAGTTCTCAGTTCCCCATAGGTATAAGTATTTACTTTAGGCCCCATTCCAAGAAATTCTGCTTAAAAATGAAAAAAATTGATAAGACACCCTTTAAAAGAAAAATGATCAGAAGATATCATGAAAGTGCAATCAAATTGTGTAGGAGAAGCAATGCAGAATTGAAGATATTACAGAATTACAATAAATCATGTAGGAAGGAACAATACGGGATGTGGTACCCCAAAAGTTAAGTTTGTAACAAAATAGATACGTTGTGCTCATAAGTTAAGTTTGTATACTTTCATGTCTATATTACATGTCATTAAGAAGCTACGGGAGACATTAATTGAACGGCTAATTTCATACTGTCATGGCTCATTTAATCATCTCATCTATGGAATCAAGGCTTTATGAAGTAGAATGTACTACTTAGGTTAGGTTAACTTTAATATAATTAAAATAATCAACAAGCACAAAGATTTCCACCAGATTTCTATGTTGGAGTTGCTAGATAGTGGCTAGGTAGGCATCTAAACAGAAATTCACATGCTGTCACCAAACTCTTACGCAGCATGATTAATAAAATTAAATATCCAGAATAGCTGCCAATTAGGTTGACAAGACCAATTCATGCAACATCTGTACATGACTGTCTCGGAACTAAATTTATTCACCATCTTAAACCATCCAACTCTCAAGTGTACTAATAAAATATACATTTCCAACTTGATCTTGATACAATTACTTACGCAACAACCCGATGTTTCAAAAAGACAAATAAAAAGTATATAATGAAGTCCCAAACAAGTCCAAATACTTAGCACCATTATGAAGGGTGGGGAGGGGGGTTTATTTACAACATGACATTCTTATGACAGGTATTACAAATATAGATGGTAATATAATTATTACCTTCTTCGTCCCCATGTTTTGACCTTCTCCTTTTAACGTATAAACCAAAAGCTAAGAGAATAAAGACAGATGCCACACCAGCTACAATACCAATGATCATTCCAGTTTTCGACTTGTTGTCGACAGAGAAACCTGAGAAGAAACATTGCACCAATCACAAGAATCAGAATGAAATAGAAGAGATACTCATCTGAGCACGAGTATGGAGAAATGTGCATGTATTCTATGTTTGGTACCAGCAGAAACTCTAAGGGCAGAAATTAAAAGTCCATAATCTCCCTGTTCAGGAATACAGCAGGTCCCCTTCCCTGCCCAGAACAGATGAATCTCAAGAAAACCCTGTGTCACATTAACATTAAAATCCTTTATGAGAGCTCTTCCAACACCACCTGCCTCCTGTGATATGTCAAAGTCCTTCTGTCGACGATTTCCCTGTAGAACAGGAAAAAAATCCAACAATTTGGTGCATTGGTCATCAACGAAAGTGTTCAGCAAAATGCTACCTATTAAGGCCACTTATCTCATTACTATAAGCTATACTCGGTTACAACTTCAAAATATGTCAAGATTTTGTAAACTTCTATTTTCAGATTGAGGTAAGAATCTTAGAATGGATGTTAAGTCAACTTTAAAAGGGAAAGAAAGTATTTAAAATAATATTTGAAACAAAGTAATAACCGTTGTCAAAACTTCTGTCTTTTGTTTCTTGACTCAATAAAAATACTAAGTTAAGCCCAAAGATTCCCTGACACTATCTAATAGTAAGAAGTATAAAAAAAGAAATTCATACAGGATTCGTCACTACAAAAAGGATAATGGTAACCCCCCCATTAACTACTTCATTTATGAAATTCATAGTAATAGAGATAGGTCTGCTTTCCTAATTTCTCCAACTTGATGATCAAGATTGTAATTTTTCCAAGAAAAAAAGAACAAAAAGTTCATGATACAGAAACATAATTGGTGGGAAGACAATAGATCCAAACAGCTGGAGATTTACAGCAAGCTAACCTGGATGTAAATATCAAAGAGACGCTTCGCATGACCCTGCCAGGTGTTTCTGTTTTGATTGAAGACAGTCTCTGCGAAGTAAAGGCTTACGGTATAAGGACCATTTTTTAGTCCTAAACCGTAGTATCTAAGCGAGCTTGGAGACTTCCTTGAAGTTCTGAAAAGCTCTGGATATCTTGTATTATTAACTTCTACTGTGGTGGACTGTATAAATGATGGATTCTCATTGTCAATGGTAATACCACCATTGCTCACTCCCCATTTATCTTGGACTAAATAAAAAGAAGCTGGTCCAAGGGTTGTACGGTTTTCATTCTCGAATAATATGCCATTGGCGGACCTCATTTCTGACCCACCACACTTGATTGCAAAGCCAGAATCTAAAGCAAGCAACAAAGATCATCAATCCCTAGTCTACCACTTCTTAGTTAATTTGATGAACAAAACCTCTTGGAGGATATATTATAAACATTTCCTACAAACCTAAGAGCAATTATTTGGGGTCATAAAGGAAATCATATATATTAAAATTTACACACTGCCAACATTCATGCCATATATAGGATGTAATGTGTTCACCTGACATGGAAACATGCCATATATTTGTTTGGTTTGGTACTGAGAATATTTTTTTTATCAAACAAGTGACACATAACACTGCTGCATTATGCTGTCATGCTCACTTCGGTTAAAGTCCCACATCGGCTAAACTTCAACCATTTCACCTCTATATATATACTGAAACTCCCTTCTCCTTGTTATCCTGTAATCTTTTCAAGTTACACTCATGCCCTAACGATGTTGCCGGTTGATGTTTTTGTTATTTTTCCAAATTAGATTTTCTCATAGCATATGAAGACAGTAATTTAATCGTAAACCAGAAAGTAAGCATGGGCAATCAAATAGTGAAGCTAAGAATGTTGTTGATACATGTCCAACGAAAAAAATGAGCAACTTACACGGTGTCGTGTTCCTGTTGCAAGGAAAGTCTCGCTGAAGACAATCCAATCCTGGGAGATCACTGCAAACGGAGATGCAATTACTCAAGAGAATAGAAAATAATGCATAGCGGAATACCAGCATTAACAATATTGTGGGAAAGATGGAAACTATATAATAAATGTTTTATATATTCAAAGGTTAAAAAGTTCACGCATAAATTTATATGATAGCTGGATTATTTTGATGGTATGAACGGAAAGGAGATGGCAATCTCCACACTACTGGATGCATCACTTAATCACACCATAGTTTTGATCAACTGTGGCAGTAGAATCTACAGAACTATAAAAGTGATCCAGTAATTTTTCTCCTCTCAAGCCAATAACTCGAAATGCAGAAGGGATCACAGGATGTGAACTTTATGAAAGAAGTACTGCAAGTATCCTGATTAGAATTTTTACTAATTTTCTCTTCTCAATAACATATAGCGAAGATTTGTTGCACTGCTTGCAATAATGCATGGAAACTTTGTCAAAGTGGACCAAGGTCACAAACAAAACACTAGCATCATGAATAATGAAGAAAAAACTCTGAAATAAAAGAAGTGAATGGAAGGTCACAAACAAAACACTAACATCTTCAGTTGTTTCAACCTTTCGATAGGGTCTTAAAGAAGTGGATGTCATGCAATATCAGTTACCAATTTGTAGAGTGATCAATTTTTCTTGTTCCTCTAATCTTTTCTAAAAGAATATTAACTTGTTTCTCTAGTCTAAAGCACCTGGATGCAGTTAATCTTAAAAGTTGGTATATGTGGCATCCCCAAACAATGACCATATCAAATAGAATGAAAATTTAAACAATTACCTTATGTTTGTGCTGTCAAATTTGAAGTTATTAGCCACCAAATTCCTGAAATAACACGCAAGCATTTCGAAAGATGTTAATGAAATTACAACAAAAAAATGAACTGGATCAAGACACACAAACAAGCCACATCAGATATCATCCATCAAGATCTTTAAAAGTCAAACAGTGACCTTAAACATTAATAATGTGAGAGGATAAGTCCTATAACCGAGACATTCCATATGTACTTCTCCCTTAAGATTGTGAACTGATTTGTAAGGCTCGGTTTGTCTAATGTAAGACTTTCCAGCAATAGAAAGCTCGTCACTTCAGAACAAAAATTGCCATATTTCAACATTATGACCATGATAAGCAGACGTCCACCATATGAAAGGCGTCTCAACTAGGCATCTTACAAGCAAATGTGTTATAGAAGACAGTTGATTGAAAACGTACAATTGCAGATTAGCCATTTTCCATGTTGGCTTCACCCACCGAGGAAAAATGCCAGATAGTTGATTGTAAGACAAATCTCTGCAAAAAAAAGAACACTTCATTAAATCAAGAACCAGTCTGTTTTTTGATGAAAAAAATGTTGACTAGAAACTGAATAACAAAAAATATATATAAAAATCAGAAGAACTTAAATGCTCTTTTTCCCTCTTCAAATGGGTATGCATAAGACAAATAAAATCAGACTTTGAAAGAACCCTTATGCATTCTCTCTCTCTCTAAACTTTTTGGATAAGGTTCATCTAGACTTCGTCTAGACTACATCCTTGGCAATATGGAACTGAAATTAAATTCGGCCGTCTAAGACAAGCCTGGCCACAAGATGCGCACGAAGGGATTCGAACCTGGGGTGAATGGGATTACCATCCACATCCCCCACAGGCCTTACCGCTACGCCACAAGCCTTGTGGTTCTCTCTCTCTAAACTTGGTCTCCAAGTTTCCCTTAAACCTCAAGAACCCTTATTGATTCTCCATTATTGTAAGTTGTAATCTTAAGTGTATTATCACCAAAGTGATAGTAGAATCAGTTCTCGGGGTCAAATGCAGGTGTAATGCTACTAGATCTGATAAGTCTTGAGAAATGCCAATGGTAGATGAAATGCTACTTGATCGGAATGTTAAAATAGTTGTAATCAACTTACATATTTTGAAGCCTATCATTTTTATCAGGAAGAAGAGAACCAGACAAGCTGTTGTTTCCAAGAAACCTGGCCATGTCAAGCACAATAAGACAATAGAGTATAGGAGAAAAAGTTGCATTTGTCCAATATTGCAGGGAAAGGTTTAATGATAACATACAAGGAAACGAGGGAACTCATATTCACTAATCTTGGTGGAAGCGGACCACTTATATTGTTGAAACTTAAATCCCTGCCAAAGAGAGTAAACAAGGCATGAAATACAACAGCGACGTATTATCTATTTCCTACCTTCTATAAAATTCTGTAAAGTTATTTAATTAGATTTTGCATTAAAACTTACAGTGTAACTAGCTTATCCAATCGAAAAATGTCCGTCGGGATAGGACCAGAAACTAACGCATTTCTTATAACTCTAGTCAAAACATTAACAAATGGTTAGTAACTTAGCATGCATTTGAATACTCCAGTAGAAGATAGAGATAAACACCATTGCACGTCAAAGAGATCAGTGTCTTACAAGTTAGTTAGGTTCGTCAAGTTGGTGATAAAATTAAGAGATGAACTAAAATTCTGCAAATCACCTATTCGCCTGTAAAATTTCATGTACAAAAGTTGTTCATGCATTTGGACAACCAGAGGGGGAAATCTGTAGAGGGAGAGGAGGTAGAGAAAAAGATGCAACTCACAGATCTCTCAATGAGGTTAAATTTGAAAAACTAGCCGGTATAGGTCCTTCAAAATTATTCCCGTAAAGTCTCCTATAAGATCAAACAACATCTGCAAATGAGTAATTGATACCTTTTTAGATTAGAATGGTGTACTATAGCCATTCTTACTTACAGGCGGTCTAATTTCCTCCAGTTGCCTATAAAAGTAGGTATCTTTCCAGAAAATGGGTTGTCTGGTGCCCACCTGAAAACCAACAAGTCAACTAAGAGTAAGCAAAAATAAGCCGATAGCATCGCATAGTATCGGGTATTCACTTAGCTCTTGAACAGTAAAGAATATTCATGAGACAAAAAAATAAGTACATGTCAACCAAATTTTGGAGGTTGGCAAATGTCGAAGGAATCTCGCCACCAGCACCACAACTGTCTAGGTATCTGCAAAATTAAGTTAAGATTCTATGAGTTAGCTTCTAATTAGATACTAGACTATATCTTATTGACTTCAGAAGCATATGTGCTTGTGGATATACTTATTGATATACTTGGTATAAACGTACCATAGCCGCAAATTAACCAAGTTTCAAGTTCTGGGGAAAACTGTCGAAAAAATTAACTAGGTTTCCAAGTTCTGTGAGAATATGTGGAACACTGAAAGGGAGTTTAAAGGAGAAATGGACCAAGTCCAACTGATGTGGGACTCTAACATGCCTCCTCCAACAAAGGCTAGACGGGCACAACTTGTCCAACATATATAGAGAAGGGAGTTTCCAACATATATAGAGGAGAAATGATCCAAGTCTAGTTGATGTGGGACTCTAACAATACGAATTAGCTTCCAATAAGATCCCAGATTATATCATATTGACTCAGAAGCATATGTGCTTGTGCATATATAATTCTTATATTCTAATACAAACGTACAATAGCTGCAAATTAACTAGGTTTCCAAGTTCTGGGGGAAGACTGCCGGAAAAATTATTGGAACTCAGAGCCCTGCAACAGACAAACAACATAACCATGTTACATACGTAAAGCCAACTAAAAAAAAGACCATAAATACAAGCACAGAGTTATTTCTACTTGATATGACCGAGAAACTTTCAATAGAGAGCAACTAGAGCAAAACCTCCCTATGATGTAATCAATGTGCTATACTCAAAAAGGGTGAGAAAGCAGAACCACTCAAATACCAACAAGAAGATCGGCCTGCAACGACGTAATTTCTAGTATGAGGAATTGATAGCCATCATGAGTTTGGTATAAATGTTTAGTGGGGTTTAGTTGAGACAATGGTATATTACATCTCTAATTAATCCAGTGGTAGACATCTTCTGTCTAACAAACTTACACACTTCATTAAATGTGAAAGGAGTAGGTTGTTTTGTGTAAGATAATGGCTAAGCTAGAATACTAGCTAACGTATCACAACTCATATCTCCAACTTCAATAATGTATGTCATTAACAAGTATGACTGATATCATTTTCTTTTTTAAGGTTTCTTATCCTATAAAATGTGTGCCAAACTGTTAATTTGTGGAAAATATATGTTTCCAACAACAAATATTCAAGTGGACTACCAAAATAGAAATTAGTCATTTAGGGCCATTTACCCAAACTCTTACCCGCTAAGCGCTTACTGATAAGAGTCAACACGTTAACTTATTTTACCGGGTAAGTTTGTAGTCTATCAAAACGTATTGTATACAACAATTTACCCGGTAAGGGCTTACCAGGTAAGAGTTGTCACCTCCACTTACCAGGTAAGACTCTTCATCTTTATCGTCACTCTTACCGGGTAAGATTCTCGGTCCTTTCCATGTTCATCCGGTAAGGTAAACGACCTGGTAAGCACTTATGGGTAAGCGTTTAGTAAACGGCCCCTTAGTCTAACTTGACAGCAGTTGCCATCAGCTCTAGCTAACAAGCATTAGAAGTGTTTCATAACTATAGCCTGCTTGCATAAATAACAACATTAAAAGGCACTCACAGCATGGTAAGTTTTTTAAGATTTCCAATCTCCCTGGGTATTTGACCATAGAACTGATTATGCGCAAGTTGCCTGTTAAGATAAACGCAGATAAAAGGTTAACTAAGGTGAAAGTATTAAGAGAAAAAGGTCAGAAATTTTGAGAATCCATCCTTCACACCAGCGGCTAGAACTTAACAATATATTGCTGGAAATATTAACTACCATATTTGATGGGATAAATCTTAACATGATATGCTAGTAGCATATCATGTTATAATGCTAGTCGCTAATAAAAAGCATAAAATAGCCCATTCTGGTCCTTAATTATCTCCCAACGAGATTGAAGCACTCCAAATGCACATTCAACGTCCTTTCTTGCACCCTCTTGCCGTTGTTTGAAAAACTCTCTCTTTGCAACTTGTGGGTAAGTAGAACTGTTGATGAAAGTAGCTCATTCTGGATAGATACTATCAGTTTAAAAATATCCTTTACCGTTTACCGTAAAATTAACCAATTGTGCCTCCCCTCATAAGTCATCATTGAATAAATTGGATTCTGTGAGTACATTGATATCATTACATGATCCAGCGATCCCAGAAAATGTATGCCATATTTTAGAAAGAGAAAAAAGATATTTTATCAGTATCAATTTACACTAATTTATACATTTAGAAGTATCTGCAAAGTAATCTAAACATATAATAAAACGGGATAATAAATAAATTACAATTTATAAATAAAATTTATGTACTGATATATGTTAAAAATTACTATAAATAGAAAGAAAGATGGTCAGAGTCCATCAAAGATAAAAGAAGGGGAGGCTAATTGCACCCCAATATTTGCTAGTTGCACCCCTACTCTTCTCACACACATCAACATTACTGTCTGCTTTTTACATTCTCAATGCATAGAATGACTTGATTCTGACATTGATAGGGGTGCAAATAGCAATCCCCAAAAAGAAATAGCTACCTAATAGAAAGTAGAACCACACAACAATCCAAAACGGTCGTTATGCTTATATATCTAATCAATAGCCGAAAGCCAGAGGTGCAGAAGGATAGAGGGATCATCTTATAGGTATTAGAGAAACAATAACTAAACATCCTACACTTACAAGACCTCCAATGCAGAAAAATTTCCAATGAATGCAGGCAAGGTACCAGTGAAGACATTCTTATCGAGTCTCCTGCAGGAGTGAAAGATATTATGAAGTGCATACATTAATGATACCATCACATCTGTGACAGGAAAAAGACCAAGGCTCAAACATTTGTACTGAATATTGATTTTGATCAATAATTTTGGGAGAAAGATAGAAAGGTTAAATGGAAATGCATACAATTCAACAAGGTGAGTTAGAGCAGCAAGTTCTTCAAGAATAACCCCTTGCCTATTAAGTCGCCATATTTTCCTGGAAGGAAAAAACAAGAAGTCTTAGGATACTGCATTACAACAGATAGAATTAAGCTAAATTATTTGGAGGACTTAATAACTTTAGTTTAAGGTGTAGGATTTAATAAAATATCTAATATCCAAATTCAAACCAGGAACAAGAAGGCTCATATCCTAACATGATTCAATTTTTCGAAAACCTTATTTCTTCAGAATTGCCTCCGCAAACATCAACTTGGTTTTTCCCAAAGAAAACACCACTATCATCTCTTTAACCACCAATAATCCTTCTTTCAGCAGTTCTGTAGTGTCTTGGTTACTTATTCCATTGTCACATTTCATCATCTTGCCTACTCCCTCCTAGAAAAAGGTAATAAATATTGAAATTTAAGAGTCCAATATAGTAACGTCTTTTAAGGGGTGTTTGGATATGCCGTAAAACCGAAGCCGTGGTAATCAGTTTTGTAGTGCTAGGGAAAACTGTGTTGGACGAAACTCGAAAGGTACAGAGGAACAATAGAGATTGCGTGAACTTTCCTTAAGTTATATTTGGACCCAAATCTGCCAGGTATCACAAAATTTACTAGAGGATAATCTCAAGTTTTCAGTCACGATTTTGGCAGAAATTGTTCCCTCTTAATTAGTGGGTGGTTAACTTCCCAGTAACTACAAACTGCTTACACAAATCAGAAGGCTTCAGAGCCTCAAAGCTCTATAGAGTTAGAAGCTTCTGAATATGACTCGGAGGCTTCTGAAGAGAACTCACAGGCTTCTGAATTTCACTTGGTACATTCAGAAGTTCATTGTCCATGAGCACTTCTCCGGAAGGAACTCAAAGGCTGCCCCTTGGCCCTGCAACGGGGCATGGCCACCTGACCCCCAACAGATGCGGTCATCCAGCGATCCCGAGTTCTAATCAGGTTACACCAGTGTACACTCCACACCTCCTACCCATGCTATAGCTTAACCAAAAACCCCGTATTCTCTAGTGAATCCAATTACATAAAATGAACCGATGATTTCACTAAATCACCAATAACAGTGTTCTTATTATGATGTTTTTAGCGTCAACTGGAAATGCAAGTGAGGAGTTGCTATACGAAAACTGATGTTAGTGGAGAAATCCCTAACTAACTATCCTTGACTATATTCCTAAAACTTGGAATTATTACATTGACTCAAAGGCATATCCAAACACCCCCTTAGTTTGAGATTCATCATTTTAAAATTCACCAATACCTTATACATCTTAACAATTTGTGGTGAGATTTGAAAGCAGTCACCACTTCTTCACAGAAACAAGCTAAACCGGATACAAATGTCGAATTTGTTTTACTTTTGTACTAGATAGATTACATCATGGATGCATAATATATAATGTATTCCGGAAACTAGTTGAATAATTTGATTGAAGAAGGAAGTAAAAGGGAAGATGTACTACTTACAGTCTGGTAATATGGCAAGTGGTGTTGCTATCGAAGGTACAGTTGCATATGATGGCTGGATTGTTGTCATCCTTCTGGAAATCTGAGTCTAGTCCGACCCCTGTTCCAAGTGCAGTTCCGGTGCATGGTTCTCCGCTTATGTTCCAGAGGTTCCCGGAAGTAACGTTCCATTGTTGAAATATGGAATTCAAGGCTCTCACTGTTCAATGGAAAGAGACAAGCATGAGCTGTATGGATGATGCAGCGTTTCATTGATACAACATGCAAACTGGTACGCGTAACAGACTGTGATTCTGATATCAGTTTTACCCAAAGACTTGCACCGTGCGAATAACTAGCCAATAAGCTAGCTATTGATGAAGGGTGTGGTCGGACAAAAATAAGCTCCCTTATAAGCTAGTTTGATTGACCGTAAGTTAGTTTATAAGTTGGCTAATTGAAACAGAAGCGTCTTGTAGTTTTTTCAATTATACCATTTTTAATAATTATTATTATACCCCAAGATACTCTTTTTGATCATTTTATTATAATCTAGTTATAACTTATTCATAAGCTAGCTTATCAACTACTATCTAGCTTATTAGTCAACAGTTAGCTTATCAGCTACCAGCTAGCTTATCAGTCAACAGATGGTTTATCAGCTACCAGCTAGCTTTTTAGTCAAAAGATAGCTTATCAGTTAATAGTCAAAAGATAGCTTGTCAGTTAACAGATAACTTATCAGCTACCCGCTAGCTTATAAGCTAGGTTGCCAAACACAGCCTAATAAGCTAGCTAGTAATAAAAGCAAAAACTAGCTTATGAGTATGTAAAATAACCAAAAAGGGTACCTTGGGGTATAATAATCAATATTAAAAAGGGTATAATTAGAAAAAGCTACAAAAAGTTTTCAAAACACTACTCCAACTAGCGTTCCAATACGCTAGCTTATGATCTATCCAAACATGTACTAGCTTATCAGCTAGCTTATTTATACCAAACACATCCTTAAAATTTTTAACATCAACTAGAAAAGATAAGTATCAAATATAATTAATTTGTATATTGCATAAAATTTTATAGATTAATTAGAACTGATTAATAGATAATATTAAGGAAAAGAATTTGGTCAAGTCCATCACCCCAATATAACTATGGGTGGTTAACGAACTGCTTGGTTAAAGAATTGCAACAAAAAACATATATGAAAAATTAAAAAGAAACACTGAAATTCAAGTTTTTTTTAGATTATTTCTTGTTAGATCATCTTCAACAGCTATGCTAAAATAGAGATTTTGAAGATTTTTAACTAAAATTTTGCTCCAACAGTTATGCTATAATGTATGCTAAAATAGAAAAATGAATAAAGAGAATGTAGAAATGTAGAGAATTGCTAAAACTCTATATGTAAGAAAGAGAAATAACTTTTGACAGGAGACATTTAAATTAATGTTTAAGAGAGAGAAATAAATTTTCACCAATAAGAGACATTTAAATTAATGGTAGAATTGCTAAAATAAAATAGCTGTTGGAGTTTGATGCAAATTTTTTTAAAGATTTTAACTTTTGATACTTTATTTTAAAAAAATTATAGCATAACTCTTGAAAATGCTCTTAAAATCTAATTAGAATGGGTATGGATTTAGACACCCCACCCTAAGGATCAATATACCCTACCCTATACCAATTATAACATAATAATAGTATCTTAACATGTTTGATTGGTTAGTCAAACCATCAAAGTACTAAATAATTAATGCAGTCAAACTATAAAAAAGTAAAACAAATTTATTGCATTTAAGAAATTACTTTATGTATGTAGGAAAATAAAATAATAAACTCATACTTTTTTACTTTATCTATATTTTGATAGTTCAGTTCGATAGTACAAAAAATAAAATAATCATAGGTTACTAGAATTTAATAGTTAATCGATTACCTGCAGTTCATTTCAAGGTTACTCGAATTTATAAGAAAATGTTACTTGTAATATAAAAATAGAGGTTATCAAAATAGAAAATCCAAACCAAGTACATCAAAATAATCCAAAAACAAGAAATTAAAATAAGTTTTATTATTTAAGAGTATCCACTATTTGATTGATGGTTATTTATAAATTGAATAGTTATTATCAAATATATATAGGGAGATTCAAATGAAAATTCATTTTTCATTACGAACTTGAGTTAGACTATCCGTAGTACAACCCACAAAGCCCATAAGCCAAAATAAAAATACGACCCATAAAACCGAATAACCAATATATATAGATTGTTGGATAGAAATGTATATTTATATTTAATTAAAAAATCATCATTAT
>LUCG01038452.1:0-13582 GCA_001633085.1 Carthamus tinctorius | reverse complement strand
ATGTAATTATTATACTATATAACATTTTAAAGAAAAGATGAATAGTAAACTATTATCATACAGTACAATTTTAGTCCACATCTTTTGATATTTATAAAACTTTTCCTCCTTGATATTTAAAAACTGCTTTTTCATCCTTATGGTTTTTATTTTCATTCCATTTTCATCCCTCCATCTAACTTTGTTAAATTAAGTGGTTAACTCATCCAAAAAAAGTTTGATTAAATTATATATTTGGTCATTTTAGTCATATGTCATGTATTCGTCAAAATATGTTTAAAAAATACGTTTTAATTTTAACAAATTACGTTATTATAATCGTGTCGTCAATACCTTCAAAATCAACCTAATATTGAAAAAAATTTATCTAATTATTTTAGTGTATACTATACGTAGTACGATTATATATGTATTAAAAAATAGTTAAGGGGTTAAAACCGTCACTTAATCAATGTTTTAATTTTAGCAAAATAAATTTAGCCATATAACGTATACTGCCTAAAATATGTTAAAAAATACGTTTCAATTTAAACAAATTACGTCATTATAATCGTATCGTTGATACCTTCGAAATAAGCCTAATATTGAATATTTTTGATCTAATTATCTTATTGTATACCATATATATTACGATTATACATTTACTTAAAATAAGCATCGTAGATTCAAATTTTAGAAAAGATAATGTAATGTATCGTAATTTTGATGATACAATATGTACTTTTAAACGTGTTTATCAATTGATTATTAGTATAAAAAAAGCTTAGAAATTATATATGTAATGTAAATGATATGTCAACATAAAATTTACTAAACTAAACAAGACATAATATTCAATAAGTTAGTTCTTAAATTCCATTTAAATATACATTCAATAAGTTTACGATGCTTATGAGGTCTCACGTATCTAATCCAGTAAGTATGATAATAAACAAAAGGTTTATTGGCAGGAATCTATAGCCCCACGATCCACATTTTGTGAACCCTACTTACCATACCTCATAAGCAAGCACCGGCAAAAACATCATATCCTCCCCGGAAATCGAACCCGGGTTGGCACGCCCAGGACAAGGCGCTTGCAGAAGGAGGTGACCACTAATAAAAAGTATAACAATGATAAAAAAATAAAAATAAAAAAAAATCTTACCCGTCAAAAGCATCTATAGACTACAATATTGAGGTTTTTCACAACTTTTTTCTTATACATTGTCACCACCTTAATAACTTAGAAGCCTTTATATACCCCCATCATGTGAAAAACCTTATTAAAGTATTATTGCTTTAATTACATATTTAATTTACATATTTTTTTCTAATATATTGATACAATAAAATTAATAAACATAACAATTAGGTCATTAAGAATAAGTTAAAAGTATGTATACAAGAAAATAAGAATTCGGTTATTAAGAAATCCGTAAAGTTATATAAAAATATATCAAATATGAGATATTAATTTAAATATATAAAATATATAAGTACATTAATATGTATTTATTTGATATTTTTATTTCAATATGATCATTTATATATATACATATATATATGGTTAAGTTATTTTGTTAACCCATTAATTTGTGTTAACCGTGTTAACCATATAACCATCGTTGATTATTTCAATCAATGGTTAAGATTGATTTCCTAAATTAAAGGAAAGTTAATTAATCCTAAAATAAATGAGGCTAACCCACATATGCAGGAAAATAGGGAAAATAAAGAAATCATATTGGTTCATTTTTTGTTAACACGGTTAACACAAATTCATGGGTTAACAAAATAATTCTTCTCTCTCTCTCTCTCTCTCTCTCTATATATATATATATAGGGTCTTCTTATTTTACAAACTCTATATATATATATATAGAACTGGTTAAATACAAAATTTTGGAAGAATATATAAAATTAAAACTAATAAAATACCAAAACTCTCTGAAAAAGCAGATCATGTAGTTACGACTTATGACAAAAAACCTCACGAAAAAACTTAACCGAAAAATTTCAAAATAAGGGTTTTGCTTTTTGAAAAACATATTAAAAAACACATAATGGATGCTTTAAGTGAGAGAAAAAACTTTTAGCTAGTAAAAGACGTTTAGCAATAAATTCATTTTGATGACCGTTACCTAATAATATAAAAATGATGATTTTTCATCGGGAAAGTCGTATCCGGTAATAGTTTAATAAACCGTCTTTTAGACAAAAAAAGGACAATATAGATAACACTTAGTAATAAAAATAAAGATCAACGAGAATGAAAAAGTTAAAGGTAAACTTATATCATTCATAATTTAATAGAAACAATGAGTTCTAACACGCAAGTATTTACAATCAAGAGCCAAAACAATTAACCTCTTACACCTAAATGATTTAAATTTTATAGTTTATTCGATGATGATCATTAGGTCGGTCATTTATTATATGTATTGTGAAAAATACCGAAACCCAACTAGCAAATAACTCAATAGTTGGACCTCACTATAAACACCTAAATTCCCCAAGAACAATGAACTAGGTACTTATACGAGATAATAAGCGGAAATATGATCAACGAACATGACAATGTCAACCACCAAGTATATGCAACAATAAACAACCATAAATGCAAGATAAAGCTAGTAAAGAGAGACACCGAGATTTTTACGTGGAAACCCAAATCGGGAAAAACCACGGGTGGAGGACGCCGAGAACTGATCCACTATCACTTGATGGTAATTACACTTGAAATGTTACAAAGCTTCTATTACAATGGAGGAACCAACAACGGTGTTCTTGAGCTTCTAAGTAAATACGAAGAGAAGAAGATAAACAATAAAAAGGAGACTAAGGAAAGATACTGGGTGTGTCTTCAAAATCTGATTATTTAGATTTAGAAGCATGGCTATGGAATAAAATAATAATATAGGGTGGTAAGGTATCAACCAATAAAGGAAAAAACTAAAAAAAAGTCAATTTCTTGACAGTTGTGAATAGTGAGCTCGTGCCCACACCCTTTAAAACCTCATGCCCATGATAATCTGAGCAAAAGCTTACTGCCTCAAAAATTCAGTTTTGCACGGCTGCGAGCAAATAAGGCGTGTGCCCGCGAATAGACCAAAAAATTTGAGGCACCATGCAACAATATGTATAGAAAGTGTCGTTTATCAAATCTTTGCTAAGTAAACGCTTATTAAGTGCCATTTATTTTACCGGATGACTAAGAATCTTGTCGGGTAAGCAAAGATTGAGAATTTTACCCGGTAAGTGGGGAGGAAAACTCTGATCCTGTAAGCACTTGAGGGGTAAAAGATACTTGCCAGCAATCCATTTCAATGGGCGACAATGTTACTCAATAAGGTAAGAATGGTGACTTTTACCTATAAATGCTTACACGATAAGTGTTTGATAAACAACTCCTAAAAACCTCTCTAACATATTTTTCAAAATAAAGGTTTTGAGTAATATTTTGTTTTTGTAGATAAAAAAATATTTATTTATAGATAAAAATAGGCATATGAAGTTCTTGTCGGGAAAATCTACAATCAAATTTTACTAGGCAAAGGACGTATAAAAAGTTAAAGTTAACAGTGAAAAGTGTGAGAAGTGGATCTGAATTCTTGATAATTTTAAATCTTATTCCCTCCCATTAATTGTGCTTTAGAAGGAAATTAATCTGGTACATCTCGACGCAATTCATTTTGGTGCATCTCATCCTAATGTGCATCCAACAATTGATAACCACTTATCACATTTTTCATGTTAACCTCAACTTCTCACTAGAACCCAACACACTATACTGTGGTTTTTGTTATGTTTCAATGGCACTAACATAACAAGAAAACTTTGTATACAGGTTTTTTAGAAAGGTATTCTCTTTGACAACGAAAGAAGGCTATGCTTGCTTATCCCTATTTGAAAATGAGGAGACTCGACATCAAGTGTAGAAATTGTTGTCGAAGGGGCGGAGGGTCTCAGTATGTGTTCAACGCTTGCTTGATTTGCAAATCCCTACGTTGCAATTTTCCTTATGTAATAGTATCTTTCTCTAGAATCTTGCTAATTTTGGCTATGTCTGGCAAAAATAAGCTAGCTGATAAGCAAGTCTATCCAAACATGATCATAAGCTAGCCTATTGAAATGCTACATTGAGTAGCTTTTTGGGAGCTTTTTGTAGCTTTTTTCAATTATACCCTTATTAATATTAATTATTAACTTCAAATATACCCTTTTTGGTCATTTTACATACTCATAAGCTAGTTTTTGCCAAACATAATTTGTTCATAAGCAAGTTTATCAGCTACTAACTAGTTTATCAGCTAGTTTGCCAAACACAACCTTTATAAAATTCCGCCCGTCTAAAACAAATGTTTATAAGTTTTCTTTTCTTTTTCTTTTTCTTTTGTTTAGAGGTTGTTTACTAAACACTTATTCAATAAGCACTCACCCAATCATTTACCTTATCGGATAACATGACAAGGGTCGAAAATGTTACCGAGTAAGAATGATGTTAACGATGAAGTTGTTACGTATAAGTGGTTTAGAATTAGATTTTTTGATTGTACAAAAGTTTAATGATTACAAATCACCCATGATTTCCAAATTCGACAACAACTCACCACGAAATTAAGATGTAATTATAAACTTTTTATGGTCGTTTGAATGTTTAATTTTACAAAATAAATCATCAACGATGGACGATATTTTTGGCAGCCTCCGAAGACAGCAAAATACATTATGATTTGTGAAACAAAACAAAAAAAATCAACTTTCGAAAACTTTGCACTCCTCTTCGGCCGGGTTCGTCTCGCAAAAAACCTCCAACGGGTCTCCGCTTCCCTTTTCTGCAATCCCGGGCCATTTGCTCGCCACTAGATGTGCCAAATCAACGACACGTTGGCTACAATCAAAACAAAACGCACATTAGAAGACGGCCCCTAAATTTTGATTTTACGAGACTCGGAGAATCAAAATAAAACCCTCGAAAGTGAATTATACCTGTATCCCCACTCGTTGTCGTACCAAGCGACAACCTTAATCATGTCATCACCCATCACCATCGTCAACGACGAGTCAATAGTGGACGACACATCAGAGCACCTAAAGTCAACCGACACGAGCGGCTCATCGCAAACCGCCAAGATTCCTTTCAACGGCCCATCGGCCGCTTTCCGGAAAGCGTTATTTACGTCCTCGGCCGTCATTCCCTTTTTAGCAACGTTGACCACGAGGTCAACCACGGAAACATTAGGGGTCGGTACCCGAAGTGCAATGCCATTGAGCTTGCCCTTGAGCTGGGGCAGGACCAACGACACCGCCTTGGCTGCACCGGTGCTTGTCGGGACTATGTTCAATGCGGCGGCTCTAGCCCTCCTCAAGTCCCTGTGTGAAGCATCCAATAGCCTCTGTATCACAACAAATCGGTTAATATTTTGAAGGGTAAAATAGACAATTATACATACTCAGACATTTATCAGTCTACAAAACAAACTGTCTTTCAGACTGAATCAGTTAATATTTTGAGGGGTAAAATAGACAATTATACATATTCGGACATTTATCAGTCAACAAAAACATATTGTCTTTCAGATTGAATCAGTTGATATTTTGAGGGGTAAAATAGACAATTATACATACTCAGAAATTTATCGGTCTACAGAAACAGACTATCTTTCAGACTTCAGCACCATCTCTTATCAATAAAAAGTGAAATAAGATACCTGGTCACCGGTGTAGGAGTGAGTTGTTGTCATCGTCCCCTTCACGATAGCTGTAGAAAAATTTGACAACCATCGACGAGTTTTAGGTAGATGCATAACGGGTTGTACAGTACAATTCTTTTATGCATCGGGAAGTCGTGAACCCGCTAATGCATCACGTTTAGAAGCTCAAACGAGCATCGAAAAAAAAAACAGGTTTTATTTCTTATTCAAAGTACGAAACATATGCTTACTGAATTCTTCATCCATGACCTTCACGAACGGAGCCAAACAGTTGGTCGTGCAAGATGCATTGCTGTGAAAAACGACCGTATTTCGAAATTTTAGATCGTGAATGCCATGTGTATAAACCGCGATAAAACTTGACATAAAACAGACCTGACGATGTTGGCAACGTCGTGGCCGTAGTCCTTCTCGTTAACACCGACAACGTATGTCGGAATATCGGCGCCTTTTGCGGGTGCGGTGATGATGACTTTCTTGGCACCGGCTTGGATGTGCTTACCCGCACCGGGTCCGTCCACGAACACCCCGGTTCCCTACTCATCACGTAGAATTTATCCGTCAAGAAAAGGTTTTGAGAATACGTTAGAAATGGGAATATTTAGATATATTCATTATGAATGATTCATAACTCACTGGTTCCCACGGTTTTTATAAAGGTGTATTTGGTACACTGAACTGGACAGAACGGAACAAGGTCAATTGTTCCATGTTTGGCATGATTTTTATGTGGAACAGAGTGGAACAAAGTTGTACAAACTTATATTTTACCAATATAATCTTAAAATAAAACTCAATTCTCTTCTAAAACATCAAATATAGATTTCTCTTTACATTTTATTATTTTTTATAATTATAATTTTAATTTTAATTATTATATTTTTATACNTTAAATGTTAGTAATAAAAAATTGATATTAAGAAACTACTTAAACTTTTTTTTTGTGTCATTTTAATCATTTTAACGAAAAAAATTCTAATGCTATATTTTGTTTTAAAAGATACTTATTTTATTACAAGTTAATCAATTACATAATTAATCAAAATATATAAACATCTCATTAGAGGTAAATTGGTCATTTAATCTGTTCTGTCCTTGTCCAGTTCCGTCTTACCAAACGTTGAACAGCTGTTCTGTTATGTTCTGGATACTAAACGCACCCTAAATGAACTTTCCCGTATTAGATATACCTCGATGACAATGTCGATGCCGAGTTCGGCCCACGGAAGCTTGAGGGGATCACGGCTGGAAACGACCTTAATCGGCTTCCCATCAACACTAATCGTCTCATTGTCGACGATCTTGACATCGGCTTTGAAGGTGCCCAACATCGAGTCGTATTTGAGCAAGTGAGAAGCCTGCAAATATTGCAAATGACGAAATTAGTAATTGAAGCTTTGCAAACTTGTACCGTTTGCATCAATTGTGGTAAACGTTTACTTACGTTCTTGACACCACCACTGTCGTTGACGACGATGACTTCGAGTGGGGAGTCTTTGCGGCCGTGCCAACATCGGAGAAAGTTGCGGCCGATACGTCCGAATCCGTTAATTGCTACCTTCAATTTGGCAACTGTCTCTAGCTTAACAGGGCCTGTTCCTGCACCTGCAGCCTGATTCACAATGTTTTTGCGGTTCAAATCTACAAGATACTATATATACATACATAGGGACAGGTTCAGATAAGTGCCGTAAAATATTGTAAGAACCAACTATTCGCCATGAATGTCAAGACAGATAATCATAATGGAAATACATTATATTCACAATGAATAAACAGTGTATTCATGATGAATAATCAAAATGCATAATATACATGATTATTCAAGTTTATGCACCATGAATGATAGCTAATACATCAAATAGTTGGTTCCCAAGTTTTCAAAATATTTATGGTTTTCACTTGAACTTTCCTACTACATGCATAGAGTTGATTTCCGGTACGAATAATAGTTACTGTGAGAAGGGTAAGAATAAATCTCCACCCTTGGATCAATCCTGATTGAAAATTAATTTAAAATACCCTCCTAAGCTAATTCATGGGTTATTTTGGGACTTAATCTGAACCATCAGATCAATACTAATTAAAATTAATGAGGGATCCAAATCCCTTCTTACACTTATCACCTAACCTCCTATTCTCACACGACCCTTCGTCTAAATACATATACAAACATATTATATATATATGTGTGTGTGTGTGTGTGTGTGTGTGGAAGAAAAGGAAAACCTTGGGAGTAAATTGGGCAGACACAGCATCGAAGAAGGATGAGTCCTTGACATACTTGGCATAGGTCACACTTCCGCTGGATCGCAGCCCAGAGAATTCTGCTACTTCCAATCTCTGTAAACCAACAAAAATCAAATCAAACTTACATGCACATATATATATGTATGTATGTATAGGGTTGGGTTCTAGTGAGAAGTTGAGTTAACGTGAGAAGTGATTATTAACTGTTCAGATCCACTTCTCACACTTCTCATGTTAAGTCAACTTCTCATACGATCGTTCGCCTAAATGTATGTGTGTGTGTGTATATTTATTTATTTACATAGAGAGAGAAATACCTTGGTGGAGCATTGGGAAGGGAAAGCAAAGGAAGGGGAGGTTTTGGAGGGAAGCCTGGTGATGGTGGGGATTCTTGTGGAAGCAAGAGCTGCATTCGAAGCCATGGCTAACTGCAACTAAAAACTCAGAGGTATAACTCCTCCTCACTTTATATAACCTTTTGTACATTTTCTTCTTCATAAGATTATGGGGTTGAAAATATGAGTGGTAGGAGAAACAGATAAGATTATGCTTTCAATCCAAATAATCACAACCACAAAAAGATTAAAATTGTAAATGTAATTATGTAAGTATGGTTCTATGAATTTCATTACAGAAAAATATAACATGAAAAATTCCAAAATAAAGGGGACTTCAGGTTTGGAGAGATAAGATAAAATGCTTTTTTGCAGGTCCAAAAGCAATTTACCACAAAAATACTTGGCAAGATTGGAGAGGGTATCAAGTAAGGCAGATATCATGTCCACGTGGCATCCAAGTGTATCAAAGTGGGCCCCTTTAATTTCATACCACCAACCTAGATGAAGATAGGAACATGTTTAAAAGACTTGTACAGTACAAATTATTTTCTCATGGTACATAGTCAAGTCCCAACTCATGCAAGTAATGACCATACACATACACATACACATACATAATAAAAAAAAACAAAGACTCCAAACATGAAAAGAAATATTACATGTATTACAATATTAAAAAAAGGATAATTTGCATCGAAAAATTTATATTTAACGTCAACAACAGAAGAGAGAATATAAAACGTTCAACTATTATTTCTTAGAACGAATCTTGCGTACTGGTATTGGAGATCTCTGATGACAATGATGAGGATGATGATCAAAACGTAAAAGTGACATTCTTTAGGCAATGGATTGGCTCTTTTCAGGAACAACGGCACCATTCTTGTTTGACTCCTCATCTTCTGATTTCAATTGAGAAGATACATCATCTATTGCATCATTCAGCTGTGCTATCTTCTCTGTCAACTTTTTGCGTGTTTTCTGAAGAAACAAACAATATCAAATAAGTTTATTACTTCAAATAGTTAAAGGGATCCTTGAAGCATAAGCATTGGTTCACTTTAAAGTAAAACTCTTTGAATCAAACCATAGACTTACGGTTTTGTTTTGTTTGATCAAATTTCGCAGATCAACTCAAGATTAAGTAAAAAGGAATGAAAGAAAAAGTGGGTTTGACTCGAAAGTCAAAGAGTCTGGTAAACAAAACTTGATTTTTAACTTTAGATGCCAAAAAGGATTGTCTAATGTCTACCTCCAAAGCTTTTTCTTCATCATAAATGAAAGCGGGCAGCTTCCTTAGCAACTCCTTTTTGTCAGCTCCAGCTACTGCCTTGCTTATCTGATTAAGATCAAAATTCAGCTTTTGATTAAGTAGAAAGTTCATGGGCAATATCTACATGTAGGAAGAACTTGTAACAAAACGCCATGAACAAATCTGCATACTAAACTAACCTGAGGTGCATACACAAAGCCAAGTGTGCCAACAATTAAACCTCCAAGAACGAAGCCGAAACCGAAGGCAGTCCCACTGGTCGATCTTCCGTTATCACTGAAGATAAATAAGACAATAACTTACTCCTACAGAATATCTATCACCAATATGCTTATAAATACAAAAAATAATACATATTGGAAAGACCTTGTTGGATAAGATGAAAGTTATTTATTTGTGTATCTACAAAAGTGAAGTGCCACAATATAGGCCTTCAGAATACAGGGGAAGAAACCATACATGCGGACAAAATTAAACAATTGGGATGATTGTGTAACTCGACCGCAATCTGGAGAAAATCAAGCGGTGGCACTCGATGTTGAAATCATGTTGTGGAGATCAACGTTAAAAGGGTATGACATCAGCAAATGCTTAGCAAATTAAAAAAGAGGTGTTTCAAAGTTCAGTGTAGAATCAAATGAGATACACTCTGCTAACAAGCTAAATGAGCTTTAAAAGAATCAGATGGACAAATTAAAGATGACAAGAGAAAATGCAGGTTGTGCAAAAGCAAACCCAATAAACATGTATTAATTGTAATGAAAACTTATGGAGTAAAAAAAACATGGTAACTTTTTTATACCTTCTGCTCCCAAAAAAGTTGGCAACAGTTTCGATTTTGGGATGTCTTATGACAAATACTAATTCTAAAATTATGCTTATTGGGTAAATTCTCAAGTTAAATGACATGTTTACCTACATTGTTGTGACGCTGACTCTCGTCCAAAAGTTTCTCCATAAATTGTCACTTTCTGGGGTAATTTAGACAATATACCAAACTATGCGTTCAGTCATATGTTTTTTGGGACAGAGAAAGCATTCATAAACCGAAGGCCTTATCTAGGGGATTAATCATTAACCATACAAAATATTTTGTTGCAAAATCTTTTGTGGTCATTAGAGTAATTCCACAAAACCAAACCATATACATCAAGTCGATAACATAAAGATTAACGAGGGGCAAGAATAGCATGATTTTGGGAGTAAATGATATCATGTAAAAGCCATAGAAGCATAAAGCCAAAAAGAGTATAAGATGGCTCCTAAAGTCCTATCAAATAATATCAAACTTCAATTTTCTATAACTTTGAACTTACATGAAACATTCGCACATCACAAAGTCAAGGAACAATTACCTGTATCCTGCTTGAATAGAGAGCACCCTTTTAGGTGTGCGTAATTGTACATTACCCACATGACCTTGTCCAAACAACAATTTGGTGCTCTGATCAAGCGGCTTCACAGAGGCTCCTACAACAATATCACATGCCAGTATTGAATCTTTAAGTACTTTCTAACCGTTGATGAAACGTGCACAGATGAAGCAAGCTTACAGAATTACATACTTTAGGTAATTACATTCATAAATATTGCATAATTCTCGAATACATCAATACGTATAGATTTTCACAAGGATGATGGTACCATGTCAATTTGCTAACATACTACAACAAACTTATCGAACACATTCTCTCTCATCTTTTGTATATGTATATGTATGTGCATGTGAAAGCCATGTAACCATTTTAATCAATCTCGTTATCTCATATTTTTGCTGTATCACAAACGGCATTGTAAAAATTGTGAAATGAATGCTTTTTCAGGTTTTGGGAACTTCAGCAATGGGAATAGAGATCATGATAATACTTTCAATCAACAAATTGATGAAAATATACAAAGTAGACTTGGGTGTTTTAGAATATTATATACATATGGAATTAAAACAATGTCCATGATCGTGTCCATATTATGCCATCACTTTAGGCAAATTAGAGATGCAGTATGCTTTTCATTTATTCTTGTAGTGATGCACTATGAAGTTGGTCCATTGTTAAAGATACGAAAGAAAAGTTAAGAGAGAATTTATAGACAACATTACGACTATAGCAAAGCATTTGCATTATTGTTTCAGTAGGGATACAACCAAGACATAGCTAACTAATTTTCCACCAAATTGAAAGCTTTTTGGCTTCAAAATAGAGGTCTTAACCGCATTATAACATATCCAACATAGTTTGTGTATAACTGTCTAATGACCACGTTCATACTAACAAGTCCGTCAAATTTTGTTATTAGCGATTCAATTTTTACATTGTCACTGCCATGAAATCCTATGATGGTGAAAATTCAAAGCTAGTACTAATATTTTATCCTAATGTTTAAATATGTCTACATAACATTAAACAACATTGTGAAGCCGGTATACATTAAACCCAAATGCTGGTGTACTAATAGAACAAACTATGCAAAACGTGATTAGGATATTAGGGGCTGTTTAGTTGGTTTTCTGTTAAGTCCGATATGGGTAAAGATGTCTGTTTGGATTAATTTGTTTGTATGGAGCGGAAAATTTTTGTGTTTAGGATGGTTTTTTTTTCATAGACGGAAGGGATCGTGTTTTTTAACTAGGAGGACCAGGTTTGGGAAAAATCCCAAACCTTGGCTTTCTACATAAAGCTCCCGCTATAAGCTTACCGAATAAGCCACTTTCTGTAACATTAAGCCATTACCAAACAAACATGTATAGCTGCCCGAGCAAGCAATGAGTCCCATTAAGGGGCTGTTTGGTTGGTTTTCCATTAAGTCCTATATGGATAAAGCTGTCTGTGTGGATTAATCTGTCTGTATAGATTGAAAAGGTTTTTGTTTTGGGAGGTATTTTTAATAGATGGAAGGAGCGAGTTCTTTATTTGGGATAAACATGTTTGAAAAAGCATGGCTTTCTGCATAAAACTCTCCCCTAAAAGCTTACTGAATAAGCCACTTTCAGTATCATTAAGCCACTACCAAACATTCATATATAACTGACCAAATAAGCTGTGAGTCCCATTAAGCTCGTTAAGTTGCTAACAAACAAGCCCTTAAGCCTGTTAAGCTGCAATGGCTTCATGACATCAAATCTTAATTAAAGAACAAAAGAGGATTACATTGTTACATAAAGCATTGATTATCTCGATAACGTGCCATACGATAAAAGGAAGATATTACGAAGATGATTTCAAGGCATATCCACCCAAATAAACCCTTGTGTACAAAATTGGGAGTGATACAATTACAACAGCTAGAAATTAACAATGCAAATGTTAGGGTTAACAAACTCTACCAGTGCATGAACATAAGATCAATGCACAAAATCGAAAAACAATTAGGTTAATAATGAATTCATGGATCATATACTTGCTACGAAATTAATCAAACATAAGTAAAGGAATTGAAACAACAATTGAATTTATGTATGACAACAATGAATGCTGATGAATGAAACAGATTACCAGATGATGATGATGATCGATTTGGGTTGTTTGTGGGTAGAACCAAGGAATTTGATAGTGTAATCATGGCTTCGGATTTGCAATAGAGATCACCGCCTTGTGTGGAGGAATGAGGAGAAGAAGGTGGTGGCGATTATTTGGTATTCTTGTTTTCCTGTTCGATAATATCAATGCAAAAGTCAAAACCAACCAAAACCTCAATTTCATCACTTTTGAACAACTTTTGAACTATACATGAGATCCCATCGGTTAAAACTCAGCTAAAAGTCGACTCGAATAGGCTCGATTCGAACTCGATCCGACATTCTAACGAGTCGAGTCGAACAACCTGATACTCAACTCGATAAGATCATAAGATCCTCGAATTATATATATACATATATTTGAACTTTCCNAACCACTTTTTGGTTGTGAACGTGAGAACAGCCGAGAGCGCGACACGTGGCGGATGACTAGGCGCCACGTCCGCTTCACGGCGGATGACTAGGCGCGATTCATGGGAGGGCATTGAATAAAAGGAGGGGACCACACTCA
>LUCG01038427.1:0-14639 GCA_001633085.1 Carthamus tinctorius | reverse complement strand
TGTTGTAAGTTTGGGTCCTTACATGATATTAGTAATGATTCATTTGTATTTATTCCATATAAAGCATATGTATTATTGTGGATAAGCTAATGTGGTTCCACAAAATATCGTGCGAGAAGAAGAGTTAAAGTGAAAGTGGAAGAAGGGATCTTAACCCATGATCATTTTTAATCTCACCTCCATCCATGAATTTTTCTTCTCATGGGAATTGATCCTGTGCATCCTAAGGGGCTGTTTGGTTTGTAGAATTCAAAGAAATTTGATGGAGTTGGAATGACAAATTTCTTTGACAGTAATGTTTGTTTAGCTCAATGAACTTGATGGGATCCTTTGAATTCAATTGAATTTTACAATCTAATGAATTCATCATTCTTTGGCTTAAGTGAGTAATTGAATTTCTACCAACCAACCAAATACGTAGTCAAATTTCACTTCAATTCCTTCAATGTTAAAGTCCTTCAATGAAGTCTAATTCCATTAAATTCCACTCTGCGAATCAAAACGCATTTATAACTCCTTTAATCTTCAATTAAGATTGATATAATAATCCATCTCATTTCTAACGTTTTTCACTTTACTTTACTTCTAATCGGGACTCAATCCAACATGGTTCACAGTATACAAGCAAATTACGTGTGATATATGGATAATCATATATGAGACGCCAGCCAATGGGCTTGTAGTCCAGTGGCATTTGTAGTGTTTATAAGGTACCCCTCCTCTTGTGGTGTAGATTTAAATCTCGTTGTAGATAGTGGTGTGGATTTAGGAATAAATTTTTAAAATAGATTAATCGGAAGTGTGTAATCTATCTTTAAAAAATAGATGAGACGCCAACCCTAAAATATATAAAGAAAAATTGACACAAGCATCGCATGAATTTGATATTGGGTGAAAAGTCAATAATATATATTATCAGAAGACCAACTAGTAAAATGATGAAAAGGGAATTAAAATAAGAATATCATCGAAAAAACTGGAATAATTGTAATAAAATATGAATTTAATTATAAATATAACTTTTAATAGACTCTAAACTTTATTAAACTTGATCGACTCATATTTGATACCAAATTGTTTTTATGACACTTGTAAAATTATATTTTTATATTTAAAATTTCACAGTAAAATACTGTGAAGGTAATCTTACTTAAGGTGGTGCAGGAAACAGTGAAGGTTCTTGTGAAGGGAAGGAGGTCCTCATACAGAGTCGCAGACTTACATGAGCAGTGGGAGACAATGAAGGTTTTTGTGAAGGTCTATATTTCATTTATCTTTATAATATTTTGTTATGAAGTTTTAACTATAAGAATATGGTTTGACTAATCTCATATAAACACAATCCTAATTTATTATCCTTATCAAGTTAATGAAAATAAATAAATATTAAAGTGTAAATTTCTTTCATGGGATTAGTCAATTTGTGTTAAAGTTGATCAAAATCTATAATATTCGCTGAGGTGGAAGGTTAAGATTGTTTCTCACATGTCTTTTCCTTTGATCATACCTTAATAATTATATGTACACTTGTTTTTAGAGATATAATTACTTGAGAATTTTTTTCGGTTAATTGTGAGGACTATAAGATTCAACTACACCTATTATTATAATGATTAACTGTATGAATTATATGTTTAGAAACACTCGTGTCTTTTTTTTTATGAATATTAACAGTATAAATTATCATATTGGGTTTAGTTTGTTTGAAATAGAAAACATATTGATTTGAATTATTATAGTGTGAATTACCAAGTATGAGTACAAGATGTGTGAATGTGAAAGAATCTCACAATTCTAAAAATACAGAGTCCTCCAACGAATAGCTCCATTTGTTTTAAACTACTACTATATACAAGTAGATTATTTACTAAAAACTAAGACCATAAAAGGTATAAAATAAAAGTAAAAAAAGATCATATAACGTCTTACAGAAAACACATCTTAGGTAATGGTGTGCCCAAGGGTAAACATGCCATAGGAGACGAACCTTACGCAATTCGGTGCCTATTGTAGTGTGCGAGTTCATTCCTTGTACTAGCTATGTGATTATTTACAGGCATGGATAGGCCATGGGTCAGGGTTAACGTAGTTTTACTTGTCCAACAGGTTAAATATAATAAACCCAAGCCTGTTTTGTTGACTTGAAAGTTGCCCATACATATCCTATAGATGGGCCGACTTGCCAACGGGGCTAAAAGCCTAAAACATTTATATAAAATAGTAAATTATGTAAAATCATCAAAAATACATAAGTTTTTTTTTGTTTTCGTTAAAGAAAACCGTAAAATATAGTAATATACTCAAGGTAAGAAAATTGTATTATTCAAAAAGTATGGAGTATGGATATTTTCCTCCCCAATGATTATCATTCTTATTTTAAGATCGAGGTGAGGCACATACATGTCATATCATATATATAATTATATATAGTATATATTTGGCACGTGGTTAGTATGTGGTTGAGAGAATCCATTCCAAAAACAGCTCTCTAAATTGTCCAAATTTCCTTTTCAAATCACCCAAAAACTACCCCATTAGTTTGAGCGGTCTTGCCAAGCCTGTTCTAATCTTTTAAAATGGATGTCTAGTCTCGCTTTTGTAGCGGGTCATGTCTAACAGGCCGTATCACCTATGAACAACTCTGTGCTGGCAGTAAGAATCGAACCTGCTACCTCCCATAGGCCGAGCGCTATTCCCAACCATCTAGATTCATCACCTATGCTTAAATTTTGTTATGAATTTGATTTCTAAATATTTAAGGCACCTTTCAAAATAAAGCAACTACGCCTTTTAAACACCTATCTTTTCCCTTGCAAAGATCAAGTGGTAGCACTGACCCCCTATGTAAACTTGTTCCTAGTAACACCACAAAGTGTTCCCAAACATGTTTCATAATTCAATGATTTTGATAAAAAACTACTAATGATTCGAACCAAACCAATCCCGTAGAATGGGATCCCATGTGAAAGGGTAAGATGCAAGTAGACTTGACCTTTACCAAAAAGAGTAAAAGTGGTAATGGTTCAAATGTTCCAGTATCATCGATACATACAACATAAATTTCTTTTAACTTCAGCTTGATAATCATACAAACCAACCGCCTCAACCCCGACACACGCAAATCGACCAAGATCAGAACCCCGAGCCACAGAAACATGGTTACGTGGGTTCGTATCCGGCTGTCGAGTTTTCAGAGATCGAGTCGGGTCTATGCCTCATCCTCTTCAAGAAGCGATTCTGCACCATTACCACTTCCCCAAGCCCTCTCCTTCCACAGTTTCTCGACCTCCTCGAAAGTCAACCCTTTGGTCTCGGGTACAAACACGACCACAAAACCAATAGCAGCCACCGCGACTCCTGCCAATATCAAAAAAGTCGTACCGGTTCCAACAGCATCCGCAACCGAAAGGAAGCTCTGAGCAACTATCAAGTTCGACACCCAGTTCACTGTGGCCGCCATTCCTCCACACATCCCTCTATACGATTCCGAATATATTTCCGAGTTCACCGTCCACGGAACGGGCCCCATCCCCGGGGCAAAAGAAGCTATATACAGGACTAACCCAAGAACCGCGACCCACCCGATGTTGGCATGTCCGGATGATTGAAGGAAGAACGCAATTGACAGGAGAACTAATGATAGAATCACACCTGTTAAACTGTTGAGTGCCAACTTCCGGCGGCCAACATGGTCGATGAGGTAGATTCCGACGACTGTTCCGGCGGCATTCATTAACGCAACTATCAGAGATAGTTGAAGCGCTAATTGGTTCGACCCAAACCCGGCCATCTGGACTATGGTTGGGCTGTAATACATGACAGTGTTAATGCCAGTGAACTGTTGAAATGCCTGAAAAAAGAATATGCACAAAGGTTTACATTCAGTAAATACGCACTGGGTATTGTAAGTAGTGGTAGAGTGGCCTTGCTGCCACGATCCACTGAGATTCAGCCCTGCGTCGATCAATATATACATCGTATCATAGCAAAGATGTGTGACGTTATATTTATTACCTGCAGACCAGCTCCAGCTACGAATGCAAGCCTGATTTCTTTGATTCTGAAAACATCGCGGTATCTGACATCATTCTGGCTTATGCGTTCTTTCTCTAACGCGGCAGAAAGCCGGTGGAGTTCCTCTTTTAACCGATCCGGATCGTAAATTTTCGATAGCGTGGCAACCGCCTCAGAACTGCTTCTCTACATAACACAAGAGTGTGACTTAATAGATGTACGGATAATATGAATATAGACATGCACAATGAAGGTAGAAAAGAGCAGAAAAAGAAGTTGGAATGCAAAACGTTTTACGTTCTTGTAAAGCCAACGTGGAGACTCGGGCAAAAGCAGCATCAACGAAAACTGAAGAATAGCGGGTACGGCAGCTATTCCGAGCATCCATCGCCAAGTCCCGCCAACCTGTCAACCGTCATTCATCCAAAGTCAAAAAGAAACCTAGACCTGGTGTGTTTGTTTGGTACACCATGGGACAAAACAGTACAAAAAACTTATAGTCCCAAAATTGGAGCCACATTAAAACTAACAAGGGACCAGAGTGGGATAAATGCAATTTCTTGGTCCTACCAAAATAGGTGGAACAAAAAACAGGGTGATCTGACATCTCACAAGATTGGTAAATTACAAAACTACCCTTGTCAAATCAAAACCCTAAAACCACCTTCCAGAACTCTGTCACCTGTCCATTTAGTGTCCTGATATCAAAGGCACCCAATAGGATGGATTCTTGAAAATGGTAAAGCAAGAAAAATCTAACCTCTGTGAAGCCAAGATTAACGAGATATGAAAGAAATTGTCCACCAGTGATCATAAGCACATTCGTGCTCACAAGGCCTCCCCGTATTTCTGATGGTGCTGCTTCTGCAATATACATTGGAGCAGTAACAGAAGCCACACCGACACCCAGCCCAACCAAGAATCGCCCAAATATAAGAACATATGGATCGGGTGCAGCGGCCATCACAAATGATCCAAGTGCAAAAATCACATCCGCAATAAGAGTAGCACTCTTACGTCCATATAAATCATTGATCCACCCACCAGCCGCGGCTCCAATTATTGCACCAAGTAGAGCCATGCTAACAATAGTCTCCTGTATAAACACAAAATATATCAAGTCAAAGATGGTCAGATGGAAGCAACGGTTTGTTGAATCTGTTAAAATTAAGTGTTTCCCGATAAACATTTTAACGAATTTTGAATGCGAAGAAAGAAATATCACATTGGTAAAGTCGAGGTTGAGACTCGGCTGCTAATAAAACACTTGTGCTTCTAGATGACATGCCACGGGTTAAGTAGTTGATAATTGAACGTGTGTGTACCTGTAAGACACTACTTCGATTGACTTCCTCAAAATCATCACGGATGTATAGAAGGGCTCCTGATATGACTCCTGAAACAAACGTTTCAATCTCAAAAGAATGAGCGCGTTTTTAGAGTAGTCACATGGCAAAGGGGGCAACCACCAAGCCAGCCCCCACACCACTTCATCTTAATAACATTACGTGAGAGGCAAATCAGATACGTAATGCAAAAAATAGGTTGAAGCAAAAGGAGAGGGTAGAGGGTGTTATGTGTTCCTGGTCCTCATGTGGCTGGACCACAAACCATGAAAACAAACATAGAAAAGGGCACACAAAATAGTGGATGACCAGATTCCATTTGATTCCAACTCAAATGGAATCTTTCAACAAAAGCAATGAGATGCTTAAATCTTAAATGGGAAATTACTCTAATCTGATAAAAGGATTGTTTGTGTGTATATATAGGGTTGGATTCATGTGAGACCAGCCATTTTTCTTGAGATCCACGTGAGACCGGCCTTTTTCTTGAAACTTCAAGCTAAACATTGTGAAGACACAAAAAGTACTAAACCTTCACCACAAAAACATTGCGAAAGTTTATGGTCTCACGAAAACAGTTTGATCCGCTATTTTTCGTGTTCTTTGGGGGTTTTCCTCCTGCAAGATCTAAATGTGCTAGTACCGTTGGAAATGCCCGAACAACATGAAGGTTGACACGCACCCTTATCTTCGACTTCAATCAAACTAGGAGTTGGATTACATTATATAACATTTGAATTTTTCTAAAATTAAGTGGATAAGGTCTCATCATGATGATCTTGCCTATATGAATTTCTGGTAAATATTCAAAGAATCAATAAGGTTTTTGACTAAATCCTGCAAATATATTATCACATACCCATTCAAACAGAACTCTTTTGCTCCACAACAACAAATTTGCACACAAATCAAATCCAACACAGGCCTATAGATATATAGATACGATGCATATATGCAAAAAGGTGAATACCTGTGTCATAACCGAAAAGAAGACCACCAATGCCAGCAATCACAGTCAAACCCAACACATATTTGTTGCTAAAATATGTTATTTTCTGATCAACACCATCATCTATGCGCCCTGAACTTCCTGGTACCAATTCCATCGTCTTCTTTTCTCTAAATAACACCAATCCCTTTGCTAATCTTATTAGATTCTTATCAATCGAAGAACACACGATACTTTTTCTTGATTTTGATGATTAATTTCAAAAATCTTGACAGGGGCAAATGGTCGAACACGTTGAGGGCAAAAGAAACATCCAGGTAACAATTGGGGTTTGCTTAATTATTCTCCTTGTTGATTAATGGAGCACCATCTTCGATTGCCGATTAGAAAACTTCAAAACAATGGTGGGTGATGATCAAGATTTAACAAATTACAGAAATGAAACGAAAATGGAATGTTTTTTTGGGGGGTTTAAGGCGATGAGATTGAAGGGTTGTTCGTAAGCTTTTGACTTAGGGGAGAAAAGATGTGGATAAATTGTTCTTGCAATCCCCCTAAAAAGCTTGAGATGATGATTCTGAGATTGATTTGGCGACCCGTAAAACGGACCATATCTTAAATATGGACAAGGCCTCATTTCAGAGATCTTCGTGTAGAGTGACAGGTAGGTAACAAAATTATTCAACAAATTTAAAAGATTTGAATCAGTAAATTAGGTTTTTCCTCCCTATGGTTTGTTGAAGTTTGCCCTTTTTGGTTTCTACATTTCTGAAATTACAACTATAGTATAGAGGGTGTAAACGATACAAGATGGCTCGTAGCTATTCGTTGATATGGTCAACATTCGATTCAAATGGGCTCGGCTCGAACTCGCTCTTGACTCAAGAAATTATCGAGTCGAGCTGAGCTACGAAATACTCGACTCGAAAAGCTCGTGCGATACTTGATTATATGTATATATAACTAGTTTTATAATATAATTTGTAAAATTTTATAAATTAACTTACCAAAGAAAAAGAAAAATGCCGTATACTTTTAGATATTTGAACAAAATTGTACATTTTATAATCTATAAAATTTAATCTCTTATTTTTTGTTAGAATCATAATTCAAGCACAAAAAAAATATGAAAGTGTTGGCAAAATTATTCGATATTGGAAGAAATATGGGAAAGGAATGCGAGGAGGTGTTATGTAAAAAGGTGCTATACGTAAACATTGGAAGAAAGATCATAAAGTAAGGGTGAGGAGGTGTTATAAAAAAAAAGAGTGGGAAGTAGAGGTTGTAATTTTGTCATTTTGATGATAAAATTTGAGGTGTATTCCTTGAGTTTTATAAAACTGAAGAGAAAATCTTTAAGCTTTATAATTTATGAGGAGACCAAAGTTTCATAAATTTCAACTTTGAGTTTGGTTTGAGCTATTTGAGTTCAAGTTCGAGCTTTTGCCGATTTGAGTTTGAATTTGTTCTTAGCTTCAAACGAGTTCGAGTTTAGAAATTGCAATCGAGTTTGAGTAGAGTTAAGTTTTTAACCACTTGCAAGTTTTTCAATCGAGTTCAAACTTGAAAAATGGTTTTCGAGTCGAGTATGCTGCTAATACTCCAACTTGACTATCATCATTTACACTCATACTATAATATAGTATGTTGTAGTTTTCATTCACCGTACTTAACACAATGACAATATATTGCACATCACCTGCACAAAAATTCGCAATTTAATTTTGTAATCACCTTATCAAAGTAATTTATTTTACAAATAAGTTGCTAAAATAAATTGGTGTTTTAATTTCACTTTTGCAACGCCAACATTAAACAAATATATGATATTTTTATTAATTTTCCAATACAATTAGGATGTATTTAGCAAACTAGCTAATAAGCTAATTGTTGATTAATAAGCGAACTGGTAGCTGAAAAACTAGCTTATGAATAAATTACGTTTGACAAAAACTAGCTTATGAGTATGTAAAATGACTAAAAAGGGTATCTTGGGATATAATAATTAGGCTGTGTTTGGCAAACTAGTTGATAAGCTAGCTGGTAGCGGATGTTGGATTTATATTCAATATATCTTCTGGAAACAGATTCCAAACAGTAACAAAAATAAAATAAAAGAGAACCTGGGTATTTATTAGAAAAGATCCCGAACGAAGAGTGGAAGAGAAAATACTCGAGTGAACAGTAGCTGAGGCTTGTGTTTAACATGATTCCTTTAAATAGATTTTTTCGTCTGTTCCCAGGGTACAACGACTGAAGCAGTCAACACTGCCGGATACAACACTTGCCTAAAAAAAGTTCCTGGAAAACTCGTATGTTATGAGAGAGAACGAATGGAACTGTTGTGTGTTCTTGGAATGAGTTTTAGAACCGTATAAATACAAAAGAATAAAACCGAAATCATTAATTCCTGATGAAACCGAATTATATGAATTAATTTCATTTATTTGCATCTTCAATGTTTCAGTTACTAAATTTGAAACGGTCAAAAAGAAAACTGACAAAAACCGAGTTGTGCGAGCTTGAGATTCGAAGCTGCATTCGTGTCTGCAAGTCATTCCCACGTACAAGTTCAACGATTTTAGCCTATAAAATCCATAATCGGCACCCCTACGCGCAGGTAGGTGTTGGAGTAAAACCATGCATAGATGCTTGTAAGCTTTTTTCACTCCATGGTTATAAACTCCTCTCTTTTCCACACCTGGAGACACCGACTTAGTTTTCTCAGTTTTCCATTCCAACTACTCGTATTTGAGTATCGATATCCCATTCACATATGTTCCGCTTTTGACACATAATATACCGATTTGAAGCTCTCATTTAATAGGACATAAACCCATAAATGATTAATTATATATAATACATATACATATACATATAATTAAATGTGTCCAAAGTTTAGTAAAACCCATTATTTTACTAAAATTTCCAATAATCCCCCACATGAATGGAGATCGATCTCTGCAATCGAAAATTTACTACAACCAAAGGCCAAATCCTGCATATGATAGGTAGGTGCTATCATTTGAACCTTCCCTTATGAAACATACTTAGGGTGCGTTTGGTTCACAGAATTTGATGGAATCTGATGGAATTGGAATGTTGAATTCCTTTTACCAGATTCTATTCCCTTATTTGGTTCAAGGTTTTCAAGGAATGGAATGTATAAATTCCATCAAATTCCATGTTTAAAGGATTTTGTCATTCCATCACACTTTGTAAGTATTTCATTGGAACGGAATTTGACTATTTTATTATTGCCAAAATACCCTTACCCCAAACTAAACCCTATTCTTAAAACACTAGCCAACACTTTTTTTTCACTTTGCTCTCTCCTAAAGTCATCTTCTCCATTGTTTCTCTATTTCTCCATCACAAGAACAACACGGGTTGATTTCTCCATGTCGATTCCATGTTCTCCATCTGGTCAATCACGATTTCTCCTCTATATTATGCTCTTGATTTTATGTACTTTGTTGTTTGGTTTAATTTCCGATCTGACAAGTGTTAATCTTCCTCCGAAAGAGATCATCTTAGCTTTTCACGACGCGAGCTTGCTTTTCATTTTTTCTACTACCGGTTACCAAACATCCAATCTTCTCATTGAAGCTCCAACTGGAATTCCGAGGTACAAGAAAGGGATTTTCCTCCCTTCACAACCCGCTCCTCTAGCCCACTCATCCACTACCTCGTCGCGAATGCCCACTCCGAAGAGTTTACTTTTCCTCATGTTTATCTTCATCCCCGATATCAACCGGAAACACTCTAGTATTTTAAAGAGATTTCTTAAGTTTGGAAGACTCCATTTCCCGAAGAAAATAGCGTCATCCGCAAATTGAAGATGTGAGATATGGATCTCATTTTGACCCACTTTGATGCCTTCGAAAAGTCCCTTCTCCAAAGCTTCCTCCATGAGCAAGTTTAGGTTCTCTGCTACTATCAAAAAGAGAAAAGGCGCCATTGGATCCCCTTGTCTTAGACCCTTGCCCATATAGAATTCTTTTGTAGGAGACCCGTTGAGAAGTACCGAGACCGATGAGGATCCTAGACATGCATGGATCGAACCAATCCATTTCTTCCCAAAACCCATTGTCTCTAGCGTATTTAGCAAGCAACTCCATTCGATCATGTCGTACGCTTTCTCGAAGTCGACCTTGAAAATTAAGTCACTTTTTCTTTTCTTCCGGATAAAGTCCACAATTTCATTTGCAATCAACACCCCATCTAGTATTTGACGGTTTTTTAAAAAGGCGGTTTGGGTGTAACTAATTACTTTCCCAATTACCTTTTTCAATCTTTCCGCGAGTACTTTTGTGACAATCTTGTACAAGACTCCAATAAGACGAATCGGGCGGAAGTCTCCTAACCCTTCCGGACATTTAGATTTCGGGATTAAGGTTATGAAAATGCATTGCATCCCGGACTCAAGTCCTCTTTTACCCAGAACCATTTTAACGCCTCCATTATTTCTCCTTTTATGGTCTCCCAATATCTCTTGACAAACCCGAAAGAAAAGCCATCCGGCACGGGCGATTTATTGCTCCCGCACCCTTTTATCGCACTCCACACCTCTTCCTCCCCGAACGGTTCTTCTAGTCTTTCGGCTTCCTCTCTCGTGATCTTCTTTGTGTGGCGGCTATGGAAGTGAGGTCTTTCCGAATTGGCCTTTGTGAATTTAGCTTTGAAAAATTCAAAAGTGTGTGGTTTAACCCGAATCGGATCTTCCACCCATTCCCCGTTTAACTTACGGCATTCCTCCTCTCCTTATGGGGTTTTCAAAATTACTTAGCTATATGTATTTTGATTGTATTTTGTTTTCTAGTTTATTTTTTAATTTGGAGTAATTTTAATATATTTTTTATATTTATTTCCTAAACCCGAAAATCTCAATTCATAATTGTTTTTTATATTTTCTTCTTCAATCTTCATTTATCGTTAATGTTCATAAATTGTAAGTATAAAATTTGATTCGATAACTATGATTATTTAGGAGTCATTACCCAAGTGTTACTGATAAAAATTTCAACACACTTTGTTTCCTTTATTAGGTAAAATTCTACTCCATCAAAACAGAGTCGTATGTGATAATTTATAATTATCCAGTAAGCACGGTAAGAGTTATCAAGTTGACTTATCAGATAAGACTCTTATTCCTTGCTATTGTTTTTATCAGGTAATTTCCACACTCATTCATAAGGTAAGTGATACGATAAATATCTACCAAACAAGCATTTGGTAACCGGTCCTATTGTGATTTTTTTAATGATTACTTTAAATAAGTTTTTTTAGTTATTCAATGGAATTTATATTTTTTATAAGAAAACTTGCTCGAAGATCAAGACAACCTTGACTGTTGATTCTTTTATATCTTCTTCGAAACTTTTAAATTTTTTTATGTTTGTGTTTTTAATGACCATATAATAATAACACATAGGATTCATATGTATTTTTATAATTGTCCATAATGATTGATTGATTCTATATATAATGTCTTCAAAACTAGGAAACTTAAAGTAAGTAATATTAAGCTTAAAAAAGAAGAAAATATAATCAGTTTGTTTAAGGTTAACAAGGAGCTTTCAATTGATTTATTATTAAATAGACATTGAATGTAGTAGAAATAATAATATAACAAATGGTATATAATTAAGGGCCACAGGGTCTTTAAAATGTCAGTGTTGGCCCTGATGAGAAAAGCAATGCGTATTTACTCAAATTAGGTGAAGAGTTGATTGAGACGCGGGTGGCCCGAGACAGCACCCACACTATAATTCTCACACCTTTGGCACTACTCGCCTAATACTTTTCTGAAATGCAATACGTATGTGACTCTTTTACTCAATGATGCAAAGGCTGGGATGGGAGTTGTGATTTGGTATGCTCAAGGATAGATCTTTGCTAATTGCTACTAGGATGATGCATCTATGCGGTCTACTGACTATTCGGGAGTGTGAAGATCTGACTCTCCTTAATGCCATGTCATGGGTCGTCGAATTGGGTTTGCAATGGGTACTCTTTAAAACTGATGCCCAAGTGGTTGTTGATATGATCACCTCTTTGGAAGATAACGACTCTGAATTTGGGGATATCATAGGACAAGTCATCCTTTACTACCATACATTTTTCTCGGTCAAGGTTATGAAAAGACAAGAGAACAGGGTAGCTTGTGCGCTTGCTTGGTTATCCCGGTTTAATTCTTCACCTGTTTCATTTTCTCATTTACCCACTCTTGTTTCATATTTTTTAAACTCTCTTTGCCGTTTGATGCTCGTTAATCTAAGTTTGGATGTTCTCGTTCAAAAAAAATCATGATACCTACCTATGGTAGTTTAATCATGATATTATATCGAAAATATGTTTATTGTTGTACAAATGGGATATTGTAACATGTTTTGAAAACCATAAACTTACTTTATTAACATGCATATCAGGTAATTATGACAAAATAACAAGGTACAAGTAAAGGATATGATCTTAAATACTTTACATTAAGAAACTTAAGCAAGGTTATCGAAGATGAAAAGAGTTAGAATGAATTCTTTTGTTGCACAACTAGAGGTAAATGGATAACATTTTGATATTTTTAAATCATGCTCTTTATGAGATGAAGTTGTAATAAAATATCTAATGATATGATTTGTTTTTTGTTTTTTAATTACGGATGTGTAAGTGATCTTATGCACACATCAATTAACCCTAAAGATAACACTTTTTAAATTTCATCATGGTAGGAAACATACTCACACACAACCTATAAGGATAAGCCAAATGAATTGCCTTTGTTTGGCAAATGTTAATATTTATTTTCTACTATCTATAGTATGCTATCATAGATGACACCATCTATCTTTTGCTCTTTTTTTTTTCTATCTACATTTTTATAACACATCCATAAAAATTAAGATATTTTCTTCTACCGTTCATGATTTAAAACCTCTCTTATATTAGAATTTTACGTTCAAATAGAAACATTTGTTGCTATAAAAAGAGTCATATCCTCAGATTTGACTTTATTAAAAGACGTTGTAGGATTTACATTCTACATATGTAGCTGTATCCAAATAATTAAATTTTATATAGGTGGACTGAATGCTTCTCCATATATTGCTAAATCTACTTCTACATATTAATTTTCTGCCCACATATACAACATCAAGCCAGATCTTGCTTTTTGGATGCATGATTTGATCCAGTTTTAACATAAACGTGTGCAATTCAACGTATCTTGCTTTTAATGTTTGCTTTATTTTTTGTCGCTACGTATATTATAAAAGCTTTGTGTCACTTTGAGAAAATGAGAATGTTTTCTATTGTTTATCACTATTTTAATAATATATTAATATATTTTAATAGTTACCTTGTATTTAGATATGTGTATCTATCGTTATCAGCTAATTTTATGGACTTTAAAGGTGTAATAATGCAATCTTGAATTCTAAATAACATGCGTCATAAAAAATGGTTTTTAAGATTCCATCTCGTGTAATAGGGTTAATTTCATTATGCCCTTGTTAGAATTGAAAATATTATATTTACCTAACCTAATCTACAAATATCATATATGCGCTGCTTAACCTATGATAAATATCATATTTATCCAAATAACAATTTTTAATCATTTTAAATTAGATTTAATAATCAAAAATAGTTAAATAACAAATATCATATATGAAGTTGCTAACTCTTCTTTCTACTTCTTTAAATTATTGTTTTGTCTTTCCTTATGTTCTTCCTCTTTTTGAGGTGATTTTCTTCAATATTCACCGAGTGGAATCTAATTGGGGAATTTCTTGTTATTCCTAACTCGATAAACATTCGTATGCATCTAAACGATTAATTTTGTAGTGGGATTATGATTATCGAAACCTTGGGCGTCAATCCAGATTTGTGGTGAGGCTTCCACATAAGGATGAAATATTAATTATACAGAATAAGAAAATTAATCAATTTAGTCATTGGGATATGCTTCAACAATAGCTTTGAATGCCTTTAATTAAGGATTTACAAAATGCAATTAGGGTTATGTCACTGCTTTAATCCACCCACGATATAATGGATAGGATACAAATGGTGATTTATGGATACAAGTTTTTGGCTAACAGGTGGATTTAGGCATCAAAAGGGTGATCCTAAANCAAGCCAAAACGGCCAAATCCCAATACAAAGAAAACCGTAAACGAGACTAATGCGTTCAACAAAGTTTCGCCTATCACAACTGAGTATCTTTATCTTTCAACTAACTAAAAACATAACAGATAAAAAGGACCAAAGCTCTCGTCTTTAGTTCCATGAACCTCAAGTGCAACCTTTACCCTTGCTACTCAAGCCCC
>LUCG01038285.1:0-14531 GCA_001633085.1 Carthamus tinctorius | reverse complement strand
AGGTCGGATCTGGAGTTTCAGGTAGGAGATAATGTACTGTTGAAGGTGTCACCTTGGAAGGGGTTGATACGGTTCCGGAAGAGGGGCAAGTTAGGCCGAGATTCATCGGACAGTTCAGAGTGATTGCTAGAGTTGGAAAGGTGGCTTACAGACTCGAGCTACCGTCGGAGCTAAATCAGATTCACGATATATTTCACATCTCCCAGGTGAGGAAGTGTTTAGCCGATGTGACAGCTCACGTGCCAATAGATGACATCCAGGTTGACGAGCAGTTAAACTACGTCGAGAGGCCGATCGCAATTCTTGAACGAAAGACCAAAACCTTACGTAATAAGGAAATCGGTCTGGTAAAGGTTCAGAGTGGACATGGGAGCCGGAAGCTGAGATGAAGGCTAGCTACCCGGAGCTTTTCCACGACTGAGCGATTTCGGGGAGTGAGTGATCTTTCAGAGACAAATTCTCACAGAGTCTTTGTGGTAAGCATCAGAGGTTCCGTATAGAGTAGCTCTAAAAGACACTAAAAAATGTTTGCACTCTCTGAGGTTTTAATGACTTTGAAAGATCAAGGTACTCCCCCTACGAGTCAGCTTCCATGACTCAAGAACAAATGGTTTGAAAATCCTTTGGAGACAACATCTGATAGAGATAATTGTCGCAGAGCCTCTGATAACCATCACAGAGGTTCTGTGAGCAATATCTTGCAAAGATAAAAAATATTTTCATCATCATCAAATGTTTTATACATTTTGAGAAAAAACTTTATACTCCCCCTCAATCCTTGCCAACCTTCTTCAAAGATTTCCTTTTGTCAATAGAAACAAGTGAAGGTTAATCAGGAAAAATAAATGTAAGTACTGAGATTTACATAACGAATAATTAAATTAACAAAAATTCAGGTTGAAATTTAGACAACTTTGATTTTAGGTATCCACCTCCAGTTAGGCCTTTTTTCATCTGATTGTTTGTGATATGTAAAATTATCCTTTCTGATGATCTTAGTCTTCTGAGGAATAATCTTTTTGCAAGATTCTTTTTCTACTCTAGACCCTTTATTTACCTCATCAAAGTTAGATACAAAAGTTGTTGTTTTAGAGCCCTTCTTAGTTTTGGACTTCTTTTTACAGAAGACCCTGACTATTCTAGGCTCTGTAGAAAATGATTTATTCTTCTGTGCACCTATCTTCTTTGGTTTGTTTACATTCACAGTCACAAAGGGTAGAGTAGCTTGAGGCCACTTTTTTTTTTGCCAAGTAAATTTAGGTCTCCTAACTTCAGAGGTAGAAAGTGAATTTGTGCTAGTTTCTGAGCGGTCTTTTCTTTCTTTCCTTAACCTCTCATCAAAATCTGTAAGTTCTGTGATAGACACTTCTTTACAGAGAGAATCATTATCATAAGACTCCATTTGATTAAAGTTGACACATGTGGCTTCTTTGATTTCATTTGGGATAAATTCAGAAGCCTCTGCGGACAATTTTCTTTCCAGAGGGGGTACAACACACACAAAATTGCAGTCTTCTTGTGTCTCTGGTTGTCCAAACTTGAAGATTCCTATTTGACTTTGACTCATAAATTTTCTTGGAATGAAATCCTTCTTTTCAGAAGGTGAGAAAGAGTCAAAATAGTCATCAAAAGCCACATTTTCCATTACAAATGAAGTAGTAGATTTGGAATCAACCAGAAGCCTTCTTCTTTTGAAAATAGACTTAGAATTTGGTATATTGCTTTTAATGTTCTTTTAGATCTAAAAGTATTTTCAAGAGTCTTCATGGTTTTAAAGCCAGGTTTATTATCAAACACTGAAAATCCTAACCCCCTTCTGCCCATGTTAACTCTAATCTTTTTAAAAACGTTTTGAGCATTTTGGAATCTTCTTATTTTGAGCTCTCTGTCGAGGATGTCTTGATGTAAAAATTCCCTTTCCTTTTGGAAGAAATTTTTAACAGACACGACATCACTTTTTTCATGATCTAACCTCTTCAGTTCATTGACCTTGCATTTCACCTCTTTTTCCAATTTACTAATCCTTTCTTTGGAGGTTTTTTCAACTTTCAAGAAATCACTTTGAGCTTTTTGAAACATATTAAAAAATTTCTCTCTCTTCTATGAGAAGAGTTACCTCTCTCTTATAAAATATAAGTTTGGCTTTGAGCTCTTCACAATGTTTATGACAAACATTCATGTTTTAAAATCCTTCTTCAAAGAATTCATTTACCTGGGAGTGATTGTAAGAAGATGATGCCTAAGAAGATGCTTCTTCTGAAATGTCTTGGTCAATATTGGCCATCCCGCAGAAGAGATCATCTTTTGTGGTGGGGAAATTCTTCTGTGATTCCTTGTCAGAGGTCTCATTAGAGACAATATCATCTTTCTCTCTTTGGAGAGACTTTTGTAAATAGAATTCTGCCATCTTCTGTTCCATCAACTTCTGTTGAACTTGTGCTTCTAGCTCTGTCTAAATATTCATAGACAAGTGGCAATGCTTGATGTCTTTAACAATATCCTGTGGAAATGCTGTCAACAAGAACTGCTTACATTTGCTTTCCAACTCCACCAATTCCCTGTCTTCTTTGCTCCATATTACAATTGATTTAGGTATGAAGTGTTCTGGAACTTCAGGAGTTGTACTGGTTACGGGAATTCATGGGTGGAGAAATTCAACGATTGGAACATATGGTGGGTTATACAGGCATTCAACGATTCTAGGATGTATCTTTTCAAGAAAACTTATCATCTTGGATTTCCATTGTGAAAATTCTTCTTTAATCAACATAGGAGGCTTTGAATGAGATTTGGTGCTTATGAATGTATCATTCATGGTAATCTCCATTGAATTCAGGTGAGAAACAGTGTAGAAGAATTGCGGAGGAAGATAACTATCAGATTGGTGTTCAAACTCACACAGATCAATACCAAAAACAGGATTAATTGAATGAGAACTCAATTCCTGCTCTGATACCACTTGTTGGATCGATATAATCCTTACAATGGTATTAATACTCAAATCAAATGAACTCAAATAAGAAGTAAGTGCAGCGGAATATAAACAGAGTACAAATGATAGTGATGACAGATGCAAGAACACCAAGAACACACACTGAAACGTTTAGAACAAGAGTAATTTTACTCACAATAGTATGTATTCAGATCTGAGAATATTTGACAATGAAGCGTAAAAGATTACACACGCAAGCACACTCAATACAATGTCCTATCCGCTATTTATACTAACTCCTAATGACCTAATCCATAAGATCTTGACACGTGTCCCAATCCTGGACGTTGAAAGAAGGTCGGTTGAGCAGATCACGTGAGAAGCACGAGCGGCTAAAGGACTTTGAAGCGCAGTCTGACTTTCTTCAGAAGATGATTGTAAAGCCCTGTTTTCCGAATTTTATATCTAACTGAACCTAGCTTGGTAAAAATGAACCTTATTTCGTGTTTTGTCATTTGTAGAAAATTAGGGGCTAAGGTGTAACTATCGGAAGTAGGAGGGTGTTTGTACCAAGTATATAAGAAGGGGAAAACCCCAATTCTCCCCTCCTATTGCAATTGAACGATTTCAGAAGCGGGTCAGAGAGAGAGAGAAGAGGCAAATTAGAGAAAGTGAGAGCAAGGAAGGAAATGGTGAAATTGGTGGTCCAAAACCAATCGTTGGAAGCATTACCGGTGAATTTCATTAAAGGTATAGACTCTAAACTGTTGGTAGATGTTCTAGATTGAATCAAGTTCCATGTTAGGGTTAATCGTCTAACCCATGATCAATTGATCATCGGGTAGCATGTTGTTGGTTAAATTGATGCTTATATCAGTGTATTTTTGGTTATGGGTCGAGTATAATCATGGTTTTGATGTGTATTGGACGAATTTGGAGTTGAGAGGTGAAAAACCTTGGGTTTGGCCGTAACCCGCGGCTGGAGTGCGACTCACAGGCATCCACGGGTAGCCGGCGGGTAGCAACCCACGGCTGACCCGTCGATGACGCTGTTTCGAGTTGTCACTTTTTCCAAATAGTTCCCCGTTTGGGGATTTCTTGTACCTACTCCCCTAAGGAATGATGAATTAAGGTGTTTGGAGGAGTTTCGTAGAAGTTGAAGTAGTTAGGATTGGTCTTTTGATGAAGGGACCGGGTTACGTTTTAGAACCCTTTTTAGAGTTGTACATTGATTGGTTATTCATGATATTGTGTAGGTGATCAGTCTTGTGCAACACACGTGTGCAAGTGCGTGAGATAGCAGCCTTACAGGTGAGTTATACTATGTGTGGTTTGCGTTGTGCACTCCGTATGTATGTGTTTCAGTGTTCAAGTAGGGATAGCCTCATGCCCTTTGTGATTTGAGGAAGGGATAGCCTCATGCCCTTGGTGAGTTGAGGAAGGGATAGCCTCATGCCCTTTATGAGTTGAGGAAGGGACAGCCTCATGCCCTTATGAGTTGAGGAGGGACAGCCTCGTGTCCTTTATGAGTCGAGGGATTTCAGTTCCGTTCTCGTGGAGACGGATGTTCAGTTATTCAGTCATGATCAGTTATACGACGGTTAGGCTTAGATACATGATAGAGATGTTATGTTATGTGATGGCATGAACAGTTATATGTTGCTACATCCAGTTATACTTAGTGTTGTCCAGCGATTTTTCAGTGATAGTCTGTTACGATCTGTAATATGTATATATGGGTGTGTCATGATGTAAACCATGCGTAGTATATGCTCACTAAGCGTTTCGCTTACCCGTTGTCATTTACCCTTTTTCAGGTAGCAGTTCTAGTATAGATAAGGGTAAAGCCCCAGCTTGACTCTAGGCGTGAAGACGGTTCCATTAGTGATCTCTTGGTTATTCTTTAAAAATTCATGAGACGTTTATTTAGCATTGTATATTTAGAAATGTTTTGATACGGAAACGAATTTAATCAGTTTGACTTGTTTTTTTTTAATTTAAGAAATTATTTTTGAAGTTTTGAAATAGTGGTGTTACAACTTGGTATCAGAGCCTAGGTTTAAGAGAATTAGCATGCATGCTTGCGAGTGTGTGTGTGGTTGGACTTAAACCAGGTTAAGATTTTGAGAGATAAATTTTGAAAACACCAACCAAAAGTGTCGGGTGAAGAACTATGAGGATAGACTTGTGGCATGTTCTTGTTTGATTGTTGCCTAGAGTCTTAACGAATGGTTTAGATCCGACTTCAGTTTTAAATAAATTCAAAAGGGAACTGTCAGCTGGAGCTTCAGGACGGGGTGAGCATATTTGTTCAGTATTTAAAGATTTTATAATTGAATGTTATGAGTAGTACAGAAAATTGATGAATTTTTTTTAACATGTATGAATTGTTCCAGTTTCCAGTATTTGTAGCACAGTTTGATTATGTGAATCCAGTAAACACGTAAACTTGTATTGGCTGGACATGATAGCTATGCTAAGAGATAATATACCTTAGTGTAGGAATAGAGTTTTCATGATTTCTTGTGTGCAAAATTGCATGCTTTGTGTTAACCCGTTATGACGAGATGAGTATCGTGTATGCTCATAGACAGTACAGTTAGACCATCTAAACCAGTAACTCAAGATGCCTAGTGATGAAGCTAAAATCAAACTTGTATCGTTTGTGTAAAGGTTATGTTGAGAACCCCCTTGCATGTTCTTGTTTGATTGTTGCTTAGGGGTTTGAAACATGATCTTCACACTTAGTTTGATTATAATAGTAGAAGGGCACGTACTATTATAAACGCCGATACAAATTGGATTTTGTCAGAGTCATAAAGAATCTTGATAATCTGGTGAGGGGTTTAGTGAGCCGTATTGGTACCCTATATGATTAAGTTTGGCTTATAGAGGCAGTTAGAGATCAGTTTTGCGCTATAGAACACTCAGTCAGTTGATGGTAATCCTAAAACAGCACGGTTGAGAAAGTGTGTAGTAGCCGGTGTATAAAAGGGTACTATGTGTAGGTATTTATTAGACTTTGGAATTTGGTAAACCGGTAGAAGGCGACCTAGAACACACCCGTTTATCCGAAGGGACATAACCCTTAACTTGAGGGGAGTGTCTACATTTGAGATTGGAAGGACACACTAGTCATGGTTAGGATAGTTCATCTGGTTGAAGGACACAGTTAGCCAGCAATTAGACGCAAAGATCAAGGTAGCCCTAGCAGCCAGTAACCATGGAGCCGAGGGCTCGCATCAAAGGAAAAACCAAGGATGCAACTAGAAGGCATTGTAGCGCGTCAGTCACCTTGTTTGAGGGAAAGAAAGATCTAGTGGCTAGTACGCGCTGGTTAGCTAAGGTGGAAGGTATTCTTTCGCACACTTCTGGAATTGAAGAAAAGGTTCTGTCAACCTTCTTCGAGAAGCAGATAAGAATCTGTAGAGCTTAGAGCTAGGTTGGGGATAAGTTGGTAGCCTTGGCTTGAGGTTAGTTTAAGTAGCTAGGTAGGTAGCAGTACTTGTCGTAAATAGAGTAAGGGAAGACCACGGAAGAACTCATGATCATGGTGCTGACGAACGGGTTGGTTATCTAGATCATCTATAATTCCAGAAGAACTCACTATTTGGTTCTGAATACGTGATTAAGAAGAAGATGAAGATGAACGTTATATAGTTGTACTCAAGGTTGATATAAGAGGTGTTAGGACCTCAACCATATCACAAGGGAGTTCGAGTCAGAGAATTGTACTAGCAAGGCTAGAAGAGGAAGTTGAGTTAGACGTAGATACCCGTAAGAAGTAAGAAGGTTACAAGCTAGCAGAAAGGTCTTCCGAAGGGTAACAAGTGTGGTCGAAATCATTCCGAAGAATGTCAAGTTAGAGGAGCGGTCCATTTTAATGTGGCAAGTCTAGCCACATAAGTAGGGATTATGGGGCCAGTAAGATGTTAAAATGTTCTTAATACTAATGAAGATACTTGTAAGAATGATAATCAAGCAATCATGAGGTTTGAGTAGCCATGGATTCATCTCTTATTCATCAATGGTGAACTGTACAGATTACACCTACTGATTACACACACTCAAACTTTAAAGACGACTCTCATAACTCTCAATCTACAAGTCTCACCCCTATTTATACAATTGAGCCCAAGCCCTTCTACTTTACATGATTTACACATTTAACCCTCAAACTATACATGAATTAAACAAAAGCTTACTTTATAAAAGTTTCTATCATTAGGACATTTATGGTCCTAACAATCTCCCCCTAAGTTTTATAAAGGAATCATCTCAGATCTTCTCCCCCTGCTTCTTTTAGAAAACTTAGTAGTGCTAGACTACATTGTACACTTCAAGCTCCCCGTCAAAATAAGCTCTAATTCTTCAGAATTAACTGAATAGCAACCTCAAGATGAAACTGACTGCACAAATACAGCTTTAATCANGTAGTGCTCAGCTACGTTGCATATTCCAAGCTCCCCCTCAAAATAAGCTTCAAAACTTCAGAATTAACTGAATAGCAACCTCAAAGTGGAACTGACTGCACAAATACAGCTTTAAACCTGTATACAACTCGACACAACTGTTAGCCACCGAATCCAACTGCCGTCCCTCAAGCTAGTTGATTCATCCCATTTTTGGGAAAAGTTGTATGTGCGAGTAGCTTCCACGTTTAGTGCAATGTCAGCAAAAAAATCAGTGAGGATTGCTCGTTACCACACAAGCTATATGCTGATAAACTCAAAAACTGGGAAACACTTCTTAGAGCTTGAATCACCGACACACTGTATACCTTCAAAGAACTGGGAGTAGACACCAAATGAGATACTTAGCTTTCACCTCTCTACTGCTCAAAAAGTAGTTGATTTCCTGAAGTCTTTCAAAACACCAAGCAACTAGATGCTGACTTGATCTTCATAGCCAGACGAATGACGGCCTTCACACCAATCTCTAGAACGGATAAGCACATCCAAGTCATCAACAAGTAGTTATGACAGTAACACCCACAAGAAACCATATACTCGTCGAAGCTGGCAGGAGAAAACTTCCCGAGAAAAATGTGCCGAAAATCAGACTTCTGGGTAATCCAACCAAATACAGAACCCAATCACTACATTCTGAAATCGTTTCAAATCTCACTTGACTTCAAATAAACCGGAGCAGTTGGGGAACTGAGAGGAATTCAATTTTCACAAACGAAAATCGAGTTAGGCTTGAACTGGGCTTTTGTGAAATTACCATTCAAAATAGGGATAAAACTCGGCTAATTAAGCACCGGGATGATGAAGCATAAAACCTTTGAATCTGTTATGATCTGGATCTCCATTCAAAGTGATCAATCAACTTGGGCCAACCTCAACAACCAAAGCCCATTAAGAAGATGAGGCCCAACAAAATAAACTTCAAAGCAAGATTGATCGTATAACCGATAAAGCACATCAAATAGTCCCGTGAAGTTTTCTGATCAAGAAGGCTCTTTTACTCTCGAGCACCCTGATACATGGGTTCCGCTGCCCGGTCAGCGGAATTTTTTTTTCCCGAACACTACAGGGGTTGAAATTGGCACATAGTGCAAACTTGACCAAAATATCACCCAAAACACATTACAAGGACCAAATCTGTCAAATTTCCAAAATTAACATCATGAGGTCGGATTGTATGTTCACCCATGTCGGACATCAAACTCCGACAACACACAATCAAGAATCCGAACAAAATTGAGATTGAAAATCCGACAAATCCGAGCAAACTAAAATCCCAAATTGAAATCCCATGGAAATCCGATCCCAATCCCGACTCGGAATCTCGGAATCAATTTCAAATTGAAAGTCCGACAATAAGAATCCGACCTCAAAATTCCATATTCAGAATAAAATTCGACATGGAACAAATGCAATTGAAATCAGAATTGATGAACTTGAAGAAATCCTAATCGAATTTGAACTCCAGATTGCTGTTCGCCGCAAGATCGAAATAGAATTCAAAACCGTTGATTGATTGAATTCAACTCCAAGAGTCTGACTTGAAATTGCTAAACTCCGACTCCAACTCTTATACACCAAATCCGACTTCTGAGAATCCGACTCAATTCGATATAAACCCACAATCACCAAATCTAAATCCGACACTAATTTTGGATCAACAATCCGATACGAAATTGAAACTCCGGCAGCAACAATTGAGAATCTGACTTCTGATAATTTTTAATCCAGAATCCGACATATCCAACCAAGCCTCCGACAATAAAATTGCAAATCTGACAGTGAACACTCTGACACTGTTAATCCGACTTGAAAACCAAAATTCCAGTATTAAGCTCAAATTGAAAATCTGAGCAGAACATTACAGAACCGAATGGATTGGCACCAAACTCAAATCCGAGTAGAAATTCATAGGATTGGGAAATCCATAATGAATTCGGGATGAGATTTGAGTCGGACTTACAAGAAAAACATCAATTCAATCCGAATCCATATCAATTTTGCACCAAAATCACCAAATCAAGTACAGATTATGTTTCTAATCACCAAACTTTCATCAACTAGATCCAAATCACCTAAATCCTCCATGAAAGCTCAAACACATATTCAAAATAAACTNTGTAAGAATGATAATCAAGCAATCATGAGGTTTGAGTAGCCATGGATTCATCTCTTATTCATCAATGGTGAACTGTATAGATTACACCTATTGATTACACACACTCAAACTCTGAAGACGACTCTCATAACTCTCTATCTACAAGTCTCACCCCTATTTATACAATTGAGCCCAAGCCCTTCTACTTTACATGATTTACACATTTAACCCTCAAACTATACATGAATTAAACAAAAGCTTACTTTATAAAACTTTCTATCATTAGGACATTTATGGTCCTAACAATACTTCAAGTCTTAGTGCCTTAAGCTTGCGAGCACAACAGTTCCAGTGCCACTACCAACAACTCTGTAGATTGCGGATGATAGCTCGGAAAGAAAGGACAGGGCTCAAACGAGCCAAGGAGGCTCTTTCAGCTTATTGCAAAAGCGGCCCAAACAGCATCAGATGTAGGTGCAGGTAAGTTTTAGTTTAAGGCATATTTACATAGTGGATGTGCCTTTTGTCTTATCTATATAAGATGATCTCATATATGGAGAATTAAGATAGTCCTTGGACTGTGGAGATAGTGATTGATAAGTCCAGATGATAACTAAGGTGTTAAGATGGATGGATAGAGATTAGTGGAGTAAAATTTTCCGGTAGACTTAGGGATGTTAAATTTTGTTGGAATGGACTAGTTAAGGCAACATTTGGCTAAACTAGCATGTGACTGGCTGATGATTCGGGTTCAACCCTAGTGGGGGAGAATTAAGTATTAAGGGTGAAGGAAGTATTTTGGTGGAAGGGCTTAGTATTTAGCGTACTTAACTCATAGTTAGTTAAAGGAGAAAGAGAATGATAGTTGCGGAGGTGCTAGCGGTTAGTGAGTTTGTGGATACAATCTCAAAGGATCAGACTGTCAGATAGATTTTGAAGTTACCTTTTATCAGAGGTAGCTTGGGTTCGAAAGTTGAACTTCGTAGAGAAAACCCTTAGTTTAGGGTCATTGACTAGGATGTTCATGGAGCACCCTTCAGAACAAGATGTGATCAGTGCGAGCGCGTTGTGTTCCTGTACGGACTGACAGACGTCCAGTCGCATCCATGAACCTGATGATCGTGGTAAGTAGACCGTCGATAGAAAGAATAAGTGGTGGTGGTGTTTATTAGCAATGTCTTGATTTATTTTAAGACAAGGGTAGCACATAGGAGATATTAGAAGTTAAGGTATGTTCTAGACCAATAAATTTTGAGTATGAGATAGTGTAGGGGTTCGGTGCAGTAAAGGATTTTGAATGCCTGATTCTCTATCAACCTGATAAGTGAACCCCATAGCAGATGCTATAAGACGTAAGGCTAGCAGTGTGCCGCTCAGAATCGCGTTAATGAATAGGACAGTGAATGCATCATTTTGATGCGTTCAAACAAGCTTAGGAGGAGGCAGTTTGAAAAGGAGAATCAGAACAAAAGGGAAACTCAGAGGTCATGTTCCTAACTTAGTTAGGATAGCCGAGGGTTGCTGACTAGATGTAAACGAGTTTGGATTCAGCTTAGGTGACCACAGGCAGACAATAACGACTGAAGCTCACAAGTAGTAGTTTTCCATACATCTGGGAGCCACTAGAAGGTATAGGGATCGAGGTCTGATTATTGGTGGCCAAGGATAAGGAGGGATTTTTCCAGGCTTGTAAAACAGTGTTTAACTTATTGGAAGGTGAAGGCTAAGCACATGGAACCATGTGATAAATTGTAACCTTGGAGGTTCAGCATGGAGATAAGAGCATATCATCTTGGATAGATTACAAAGTTGTCTAAAACCCCGAGGAATTATGTTCGTTATGTAATATATGGCGAGGCTGACGTTAAGTGCCCATTTCATGACAATCTGAGAGAATTTTGCCTTAGAACAGTTAGCAGATGTTATTGCCAGAGATGCGGTATCTAGGCACGAGGTTGCTAGTGACAGTTACTTCAGACCAGGATACCCACCCATGTCATGTCTCTGAGGGAAATGTCTCGAGGATGTTGGCACTAGTTTACAGATGAGTACAGCTTACCATCCCTAGATGGATAGACAGTGCAAGGAGACGAATTAGATCTTGGGGGACATGCTGCAGGCATGTGTTTTAGACCTCAGGGGCAATAGGGATACATATCGTTCATTGGTCAAGCTATCGTGTGATAACAACGACCATGCTAGTGTTGTTATGCCACTGTAATGAAAGCTTTGTGGAAAGGGTGTAGAACCCTTATATGCAGGGATAAGGTTAATCAGCGAGTTCTAGGAAGCTCAGAGGCGGACCTTAAAGGCACTACGAACGTCCAGAAAGTCGAAAAATGATGTCAATTAGCTCAGAATGTCTGAAAAGTTATGCAGATAGATGATGATAGGATCTGGAGTTCCATATCGGAGACCACATTTTGCTCAAAGTGTCACCCTAGAAATGAGTGATTCAGTTCAGGAAACGAGTTAAGTTGGTTTGGCAAACGAGACCACCCATGGACCACTGGAGGATATCCAGGGGGCTACGGGTTTGAACCATGTGAAGAAATCAGTAGCGGTGTTAGAGTGAAAGATGAAGAACTTGCGTAACAAAGAAAAATGAAACCGTTAAGGTTCAGTGGCAGCATCAGAGGGGCTCGGAACGGACCCGGGAACCAAAAGCCGAAATAAGGGGGAACTACCCAAAGTTGTTCCAAGGTTAGATGATTTCGAGGATGAAATCCATGTAAGTGGGGGAGAGTTGTAACGCCCCGTTTTCTGAATTTTATATCTAACTGAACCTAGCTTGGTAAAAATGAACCTTATTTCGTGTTTTGTCATTTGTAGAAAATAAGGGGATAAGGTGTAACTATCGGAAGTAGGAGGGTGTTTGTTCCAACTATGTAAGACAGGGAAAACCCAATTCTCCCCTCCTATTGCAATTGAACGATTTCAGAAGCGGGTGANAAAGTGAGAGCAAGGAAGGAAAAGGTGAAATTGGTGGTCCAAAACCGATCGTTGGAAGCATTACCGGTGAATTTCGTTAAAGGTATAGACTCTAAACCGTTGGTAGATGTTCTAGATTGAATCAAGTTCCATGTTAGGGTTAATCGTCGAACCCATGATCAATTGATCATCGGGTAGCATGTTATTGGTTAAATTGATGTTTATATCAGTGTACTTTTGGTTATGGGTCGAGTATAATCATGGTTTTGATGTGTATTGGACGAATTTGGAGTTTAGAGGTGAAAAACCTTACGTTAGGCCGTAACCCGCGGCTGGAGTGCGACTCATCGGCATCTGCAGGTAGCCGGCGGGTAGCAACCCGTGGCTGACCCGTCGTTGGCGCTGTTTCGAGTTGTCACTTTTTCCAAATGGTTCCGTTTGGGATTTCTTGTACCTACTCCCGTAAGAGATGATGAATTAAGGTGTTTGGAGGAGTTTCGTAGGAATTGAAGTAGTTAGGGTTGGTCTTTTGATGAAGGGACCGGGTTAAGTTTTAGAACCCTTTTTAGAGTAGTGCATTGATTGGTTATTCATGATATTGTGTAGGTGATCAGTCTCGTGCAACACACGTGTGCAAGTGCATGAGATAGCAGCCTAATAGGTGAGTTATACTATGTGTGGTTTGCGTTGTGCACTCCGTATGTATTTGTTTCAGTGTTCAAGTAGGGACAGCCTCATGCCCTTTGTGAGTTGAGGAAGGGATAGCCTCATGCACTTGGTGAGTTGAGGAAGGGATACCCTCATGCCCTTTATAATTTGAGGAAGGGACAACCTCATGCCCTTGTGAGTTGAGGAGGGACAGCCTTGTGCCCTTTATGAGTCGAGGGATTTCAGTTCCGTTCTCATGGAGACGGATGTTCAGTTATTTAGTCATGTTCAGTTATTCAGTATGTTCAGTTATACGACGGTTATGCTTAGATACATGATAGATATGTTATGTTATGTGATGGCATGAACAGTTATATGTTGCTATATCCAATTATACTTTGTGTTATCCAGCGATTTTCAGTGATAGTCTGTTACGATTTGTAATATGTATATATGGGTGTGTCATGATGTAAATCATCCGTAGTATATGCTCACTAAGCGTTTTGCTTACCCGTTGTCATTTACCCTATTTCAGGTAGCAGTTCTGGTAAAGAAAAGGGTAAAGCCCCAGCTTGACTCCAGGCGTGAAGATAGTTCCATTAGTGATCTCTTGGTTATTCTTTAAAAATTCATGAGACTTTTATTTAGCATTGTATATTTAGAAATGTTTTGATACGGAAACAGATTTAATCAGTTTTGACTTGTTTTTTTTTAATTTTATGAAATTATTTTAGAAGTTTTGAAATAGTGGTGTTACAACGATCTTAAAGAACCTCTGTCAACCGGCTTAGAGGCTCCGTTAACACTTCACCAGAGGGCTAAGTCCACAGAGCCTCTGTCGAACCTTTCAGAGGCTTTGTGTTCTTATACTTGAACACATTTTACACTTCTGTTGTTGGGTCTTCAGTGATCCTCTGTGATGTCATACTTCTGTCGGAATTCTGATTTGTCATTTTCCAACTTTTTTATGAAAGGCTTTATAGGAGCTAACATATCCTCTACCATGGTTCTTGGTCAAGACTTCTCATCATCAAGGGCAAACATCAATCACTTGGCCACTCGAAGAGAGCTCGGCGCCATGGTAGAGTCTCTGGCAGCAACGATCCAGAAACATCAAGCGGCTCTTCTATAAGACTTTCTATCTTCTCATAATGCCATAGCTGCCCATATTTGCAAAGCCACAGATTCATTAGTTTCAGAGGGCATGAAGTTCAGTACCTCTCTACGGAATTCAGTTGCGACTATGAAGTTCAACACTAATTTAAAAGTCATTGCCGCAGTTCTTTCCGCAGAGGATGTGATCGAGAAACTTGAAGCAGCTATGCAAGAGGTTCTGAGCCGTATTCTACGACCACCATCCACTTCATGCGCCCCAGATGCAGCTCACGGGCACTGTTTGGGTAAAAATCTACGGTCGCACGACGAATGACTATAATCGTAAGACATAAATCAA
>LUCG01038249.1:0-17214 GCA_001633085.1 Carthamus tinctorius | reverse complement strand
CAAAATTAAAATAGCATAAAATTAATGTGGGCCCATTTGATTAATAAATTTGGGAAGGTGTCGTTTGGAAGTTGCTGCAAGCTGTACCATATCAGCCAGCCAGTCAGTCACCCCGGTAACTACTCTGATAGCATCCCCTCCGTCAAACTGCCACCGCCGACGTCTGTAACCACCGCCGACTATAACCACAGCCACCGCCATTTTTTCCGGCCCAAAATTCGCCATAGATCCGATCAGATCACTGTCCCTAACTCAACCTCCCAAAAATGGAGGAGGCTTTAGAAATGGCACGCGCCAAGGATACCAAGGAGCGGATGGCCGGAGTAGAAAGGCTACTCGAACTTCTAGAAGCTTCCAGGAAGAGCTTATCGTCGTCGGAGGTCACGTCTCTTGTTGATTGTTGCTTGGATCTCTTGAAAGACAACAATTTTAGGGTTTCTCAAGGCGGTTTACAGGCTCTCGATACCGCTGCGATTGTATCCGGTGATCACTTTAAGCTTCATTTCAATGCCTTGGTTCCTGCTACTGTTGAGCGTCTCGGTGATGGTAAACAGCCGGTTCGGGATGCTGCTCGACGCCTATTGCTCACTCTCATGCAGGTACTGTGTGTGTCGGTGTGTGTAAATATGGCACTATATATTCCCCGTCTTTCGACTAAATGTTCATGGAAGTTTTTGATTAATCTTTCAATATTTGAAAAGGAATATGCAATTCACACACATATACGGTTGAAGTATTACAGTTGGAATTGGGGTTTTTTATTCCTTGATGGCGGGTGGAATTCTTGTTGCTTATTTTGTCTGGGAGTCTTCTTATTGTTGTATCATTTTAGCTGTTGATGTTTTAAATAACTTGCCTGTACTTGGTTTATTGATTGAATTTGGGATTTGGATGCTACAAAATTGGGAGTTCCCATGGCCGTGAATTCCTGGACAGAAGCATTGGTTTTTAGGAGTGAATTGATTAATATGTTGTAGTTAAGCCAAACTGTGCTACTTAGCTTACATTGTGAATGGTGTTATATCGGATCTTTGAAACTAGCGCCAAGCACTATTTGATCAATATGTGATTTTCATTTCAAGTCTCGTATAATTGGTTGACAACTTTCTGATGGGAATCTTACCTGGCCGGCTTGTGAAGTAAATTCAGCTCATTTGCCAAAATTAATGGTCCGTGCCTTCTGAGTGCAAATATTAGACTGAAAATTGACTTGAGAACTTTAGACCCAACTTGAGCTCCTTGGTTGCCCAGCAACGATCTGAAATTCTGAATTCAATTGGTCATGCCGTGTGCATTCATCCGAGAAAGGACAGAGTAGTAATTCTTCTACTTTTTCAAAGGAATGCAGAATCTTCTAGCTAGCAACCGTTCTACTATCTTCAAGTTAGAAAATACATATTTCAACTCGGCTGTAATATTACAGTGACTAATGCACTGGGGTTTGAGACCTTGCATGCATCCGATGAGTTGATGACATGTGATTGTTTGTCTTTAGAGTTATCATATTCTGGATGAATATAGCGTGATTTATTCAAGTTCTGGATGTACATTCTAGTGGCTTTCCTTTATGTTGATCATGTGCACTAGCATTATTTGAAGTGTCTGCTTTCATTCTTGAGTAATTGTACTGTAACTGTATTATTTGTTAACAACATTTTATTTGGATGATTATTTTAAGGGACACAATTGCATCAGAAAACCTTACTAGATTGCCTCTGTTGATGGTGCAGGTTTCTTCTCCAACCCTCATTGTTGAGAGAGCTGGATCCAATGCTTGGACTCACAAAAGTTGGAGAGTTCGAGAAGAGTTTGCAAAAACTGTCACATCAGCAATCAGTCTTTTTGCATCTACAGAGCTGCCTCTTCAACGTGCCATTCTTCCTCCTGTATGTCACTGCAAGTGTTTTATAAAGCTTACATTATGTGATATTGTCAGTGGATGGTTCTTCTGGAAATACTTACTTTGTCCACCTGTCCATCCCTCTTGTTTCTTCAAATGATCAGATATTACAGATGTTATATGACCCTAATCCAGGCGTCAGAGAAGCAGCTATTTTATGTATCGAGGTTAGTAAGGGTCTTGTTTAACTGTTTGTATGTTAATCGAGGCTTATTCCCATGGGGGTTGAAATTGTGAAGTCCACATTTGTTGCATCATTGTTATTCTTCATGATGCATAGTAGTGTTTTGAAATCTTGGTAACTGTATAGAGATTAGATGCAGTTGTTGCACTTGTATTTGAACTTTATATAGCTGCAATTTGCCAGTTCAAAAGAACAGTACTTGGTTTGCATTAGTAGAGGGCAAAAGAGCTACCCCTCAACTAAGATGCACTGTGCACCTGCTACTGGAATCAGTTTTTTGCCTGGTTATGACTAAAATAACTTGTTTTTATTAATCCTACGTTGTTCCTCTGCTGCAGGAGATGTATGCTCAGATTGGGTTTCAATTTCGTGAAGAACTTCAGCGTCATCAGCTTCCGTCGTCACTGGTGATTATATTACTGCTAGTGTGCCATTTCCAGTCATTCATACTTCTTCCATTTGTTCTCCTTACCAAAGGGAGAAACTATAGCTAAGTCTATTCTGCTGTAGTTAGTGTTTTATCTTTTGGTGTCAAGAATATAAACACCTACACCTATGACAAGCCACTATGTGTCTAATTCAAAGAAATGGGATCAGAGCATATGGTTGGATAAAAGTATCACACTTTTGGATAGGGGGCACCACATTGTTATTTCTTAGTCATTTGTCACTTCCGATCATGCTTCCAAATTATGCTGCATCCTTCTCTATTATTAAGGGTGATATATCATATGCCACAGGGTATGTGTTTATAAATTAATGTATGTCTGTGGGGGTGCCATGTACTTGATTTGTCTACGAGGATTAGACTATGACATCACAAGTGTGCCCTTGTTGTCGGTGCTAAATTTTCTTTTCTGACTTGAATTAATCCCAGGTAAAAGATATAAATGCCAGATTAGAGAGAATTGAACCAAAACATCATTCTTCAGATGTCCGTGTTGGTACTCATGCTCCTGCTGATACCAAACTCTCTAATCATAATCCCAAAAGAAGCAGCACAAAGGCCAAGAGTTCCTCTCGTGAAGTCTCTCTATTTGGAGGTTATGTTCACGCTGGCCTTGAACTTATTAGATGATTTATTTATTTGAGCCTATGTTTACACTTATACCTATGATGCTTGTGAGTTGTGAAGCATATTTTACAAACTGTATAGTCTATTATTTGTTAGTATGATCTTAGAGTACAAATGGATATTTCTTTTAGATATGGTTGAGTAATGCGATTCATTTTCTTCATTTATTTGCGGCACTCCAATTTATTTTTTTGGTTATTTAGTTCCAACAAAAGAGTTCATAGTTTCATTTGATCGTTAATTTGCATTTTAAACAATGTGATGATGTCTGTGTTGCTTGTGTTTAGTCATTTGATGGTGTTTAACTGGTTATTCAATAAGTTAATGTTAATGAAATAAAAAATATTGCTCAGAAATAAATTTTTTTCCTTTAATTTCTTTATCAGTTGGCTGTCCCTTTGCTGTAGAAATTTTATTACTCTCTAGTCTGTACCCCATATATATTCCGATAATGCATGTTTAAGTCTGTTAATGCTGCCAGATCTCTTGCAATACTGTGGTCACATTAGTGTCTTCACCTTGGGGTACCAAACTTGTCTAATTTGTAATGTTGGGTGATCAATGTCAGATGTAAAAGTTTTGAATAAAGCTAGATTTGTAAACTGTAAGGCGTGCTTGAAGTTTAGGCTAGTTTGCTTGCATCTTTTACTTATTCAAACCACTACTTCTGTTGATATAAATCTGTTCTCAGGACATGGTTTTGTTGTAACATTAACATCTATATTATATTTGTCCAAAATTGGCCACTCGCTACTCTGCTAAGGCCCAACCACTCTTGGTCTTCAGATGCTGGGGCCTGACCATGGCTTTGTATCGAGGACCCATTTATAGTTGTTGGCCAACACTTACTAATATAACCCAAAAAGGAGAAGACAAACACAAGTAAGAGACTAGTTGCTGGAATTATCATTCAAATGTAGGATATGCCTAATGAGGAGCTAAATCAGTTCTCATACTAGTGTATCAATCTTGAAAGTTTACTTCAATTCCATGTCTGTAGATGAGCAAATTCATCAAATTAGCTTTTTAGAATATCTAGTTGTTAATGCTAATTCATTTATAGTAATATATAGGAGTCCCTCCATGTAAATTGTAGGATGAAAGTATTGATTCATCTATCATGCAAGCGTCATAATTCCTACTCTCTCCATCTATATAAACATGCACTTACATACTAATATGGCTAAGTTTTCATATGTCATGTCCTAGATTATAGAACTTTAAGGCAGCCTAATAATTAGCTTCACTTGGGTCCACTTTGTCCAGCACACATGATTCCACATTTAGTGCTCTTGAACTAATTGATGGAAGAGAAGGGCATGTAGTATCTGAATATATTTATCGTCAGCATAAGATTATATTTTCTACTTCTTTCCACACAAGTTTTTCTGCTGCCGTTTACTCTTTTCCCTTGTATTGATATATCTGCATTACAGGTGACAGTGATGTCAATGAAAAACCCGTAGACCCCATCAAAGTGTACTCAGAGAAGGAACTGATCCGGGAGTTTGAGAAGATTTCTTCAACTCTAGTTCCTGAAAAAGATTGGTCCATCCGCATTGGAGCCATGCAAAGGGTCGAAGGCCTCGTCATTGGAGGTGTGCGTTACTTTTGTGGCTGCGTACCAGCTTATGGTCCTTTATTGGATGCAACTTTTTGTTTGTTAACCCTGGTTGTGGCTCTAGAGGCTAACGAATGTTATACTATTCTGCCTTGTCAATTTCTTATGAGAATTTGTACTACTTGGTGATGGACTAGCAGTTTGATTTTGCTCTCATACAGTCATACTTTCAATTGCACCAGGTGCTACTGATTATTCATGTTTTCGTGGACTTCTAAAGCAGCTTGTTGGTCCTTTAAGCACACAGTTAGCTGATAGAAGATCTAGCATAGTTAAGCAGGTATGTGTGCACTTTCATGTATCTGATTTTGCTTTTAGTATGTTAAAGGCTTAAATCTTTTTGGTTTTAGTTTCCTTGGGCCCTATAAACACGATCTGATCTTGATATGTATGGTGGGACTTATTTTCTGTTGTTCCAAGGGTTGGGTGGATGGCTGAGGATTCAGTCTTGTGAGTGTACAAGCATTCTCATTTCTTGATACTGTCATATTTAATTGTGTTTAAGCATTTTTATCGCTGTTGGTGGCTATTTGTTTTCCCTATTGAAGTGTCTGTGAACGTAAATAAGTTATCATGCATATTGATTTATGCTAGTGGTTCAAGATTAGATATTTTGTCCTGTGTATTGCATATCTGTCTGTGTGTCCATTTCTTTTTGTTTGTCATTTTTTATTTTGCAACCATTAAGAGTGCAGTGAACTGCATGAGTATGTTGATGATTAATATATACTGTCTTCTGGTGAAGTGAGGGAACCTATGGAAGGAAAAAATTGAATTTACTTGATCAAAGAATTTAATTTGACATGGCGATGTGTAGCTATATTCACTCTTCAAGCCATTACAGTTTTTTTCCTATCAATTCTTGCCAGGCTTGCCACTTATTGAACTTTCTATCCAAAGAGCTGCTGGGTGATTTTGAGGCATGTGCAGAAATGTTCATCCCTGTAAGTTACAAATTTGTCTTTACATGGTTGGGATCCTAACAAGCCCATTGTTTCACTGACCTTTAATTTTACCTTCAGGTTCTTTTCAAGCTCGTCGTGATAACTGTACTTGTAATTGCAGAGTCTGCGGATAACTGCATAAAAACGGTAGTTTTAATTGTTTTGATTTATTTCCGATCCTTTTAACCTTCTCCATATAATTCGTTTCATCGTACACTTCTGTTTACAGATGTTGCGTAACTGCAAAGTTACCCGTATACTTCCTCGTATTGCTGATACTGCAAAACATGACCGTAGTTCATTACTTCGTGCCAGGTTTGAATTTATTATACTCATGCTAATCACTTTTAAAATGATGCTGTGCGTATGCTCTGTTTTATTATTCCCTGTGCTACTTCAGTTTTAAAAATATCATGCTAACCACTTTTAAGTATCTACAGATGCTGCGAGTATGCTCTGTTGATACTGGAATATTGGGCTGATGCGCCTGAGATACATCGTTCAGCAGATCTTTATGAAGACCTTATCAAATGTTGCGTCGGCGACGCAATGAGCGAGGTATGGTGACATTGTTGTTGTTGTGGTTGTGGTTGTTACTATTATATAGGAGATTAACTTGTAATCACAACAGGTGCGAGCCACTGCAAGATCTTGCTACAGAATGTTCTCCAAAACATGGCCTGAGCGTTCCCGTCGTCTGTTTTCCCAATTTGATCCTGTTATTCAAAGGGTTTGTGGTTTAAACTGTTGACATTATATTTTATGCTTCTTGTCCTTGTACTCTTCTGGGTTCTCAAACAAAAGTAGTATAGAACACAAGGCAAAGAATCACATACGGTGCCACAATGTTGTTGGTCTAACTAGATATTATTGTTTGCATAGATAATAAATGATGAGGATGTGGGTATGCACAGGAGGCATGCTTCACCCTTGCTTCGTGACAGGAGTCCACAAATGTCACTTAATACTCACCTTTCTGCTCCTTCAAATCCACCCGGATATGGAACTTCAGCGATAGTTGCAATGGATAGAAATGCAAACTTATCTTCTGCAACCTCTCTCTCATCTGGGCTTTTCTCATCACAATCAAACTCTGTTAGTAAGGGTACGGAACGTAGTCTGGAAAGCATGTTGCATTCAAGCAAAGAGAAGGTTTCAGCCATTGAAAGCATGCTTAAAGGTTTTGACTTCGACAGGGTTAAATCGTCAAGTCTGGATCTAGGTACTTGCCTGTACTTATTCTGGCTGTAACTTTTCAAGTACTAACCCAAGAGTCGGGTTCAAGGGAAAATTAAAAAAAAAACGGAAATAACCGAGGAACACCCTTGTAGCCCTCCGTCTGGACCGTGTGCACTTGTGCATAGAAGTAATCTGTAATATGCACACGTGCATATAATTTGTAATATGTACATGTACATAAAAACCAAAAAACAACTTAATTTACTTCTATGCACAAGTGCATACGGTCCAGATGAAGCGTTGTGGGATGTTCCTCAGTTTTCCTTTTCCATTTTTTTGAGGTTTTCCCTTGAACCTCCCATTCTTGGTATAAGTTATAAGATCAGATCGTTCTTTAACAATCATGAGTTCCCATGTGATCTTAAATGACTAAATTTTGTTATTACTCCTAGCGCAGGAGTAGACCCACCTTCATCTCGGGATCCACCATTCCCTCTTGCTGTTCCAGCTTCCAATAAACTTTCTGGATTTTCATCATTAGATACAACCAACTCTGCCATCTCTAAAGGTAGCAACCATGATGGTGGCTTGGCCTTGTCGGACATCATCACTCAGATTCAGGCCTCAAGGGATGCTGCCAAGCACTCAAATCATGGTAGTGTTGGACATGAGACTTTATCATCTCTTTCATCCTACACGGCAAGAAGAGCTGAAAAACATCCAGAGAGAAAATCTTTTGAAGATAACCATGATGTAAAGGGGGGCAGGCGATCTGTGAATTTGCATACGGACAGGCAGTACTTAGATACGCCACATCATTCACACTACAGGGATTCACACAATAGCCACGTTCCCAATTTTCAGAGGCCACTTTCAAGAAAAAACGTATCGGGGCGAATGTCTGCAAACAGACGTAGGAGCTTTGATGATAACCAGTTATTCTCTGGAGAGATGTCAAGTTATACAGATGGTCCAGCTTCGCTCAATGATGCTTTGAGTGACGGGCTTAGTTCTAGTTCAGATTGGCATGCCAGGGTTGCTGCATTTAATTATTTGCACTCTTTGTTGCAGCAAGGCTCTAGAGGAATTCAGGAGGTCATACAGAGTTTTGAGAAAGTCATGAAGATGTTTTTCCAACATTTGGATGATCCCCACCATAAAGTTGCACAAGCAGCTCTCACAACGCTTGCAGATATCATTCCGGCTTGTCGTAAACCCTTCGAGAGTTATATGGAGAGGATACTACCCCATGTGTTTTCTCGGTTAATTGATCCTAAGGAATTAGTGAGGCAACCATGCTCTGCAACTTTAGAAATTGTTGGCAAAATTTATGGTGTAGATTCTTTGTTACCGGCTTTGCTTCGTTCTCTAGACGAACAGCGATCACCCAAGGCAAAACTTGCTGTTATCGAGTTCGCTGTTACTTCCTTCAATAAGCATGTGGCTAACTCTGAAGGCTCTGGTAACAGCGGCATTTTGAAGTTATGGCTTGCTAAGTTGACACCATTGGTCCATGATAAAAATATAAGACTGAAGGAGGCAGCTATAACCTGCATCATATCGGTCTACTCTCATTTTGATTCGACATCTGTTTTGAATTACATTCTTAGTTTATCAGTCGAAGAACAGAATTCTTTAAGGCGAGCTCTTAAGCAACTTACGCCTCGCATAGAAGTGGACTTGATGAACTATTTGCAGCAAAGGAAAGATAGACAGCGCTCTAAGTCCTCTTATGATCCATATGATGTTGTTGGGACTTCTTCTGAAGAAGGATATATTGGGGCGTCAAAGAAGAATCCCTTGTTTGGAAGGTATTCTAGTGGCTCGGTTGATAGTGATGGTGGTAGGAAATGGGTGTCTGCGCAAGATTCCACCCACGTCACATGCTCTTTTGATGGAGGAGCACCTTTTCAAAGTGAGGACCAGCTGTATCAGGGTCTTGAGATTGGTTCCAACAATGACGTTTTTACTTCAAATGCTAAGGATACATTAAATGCAGCTGATGCTGTAAGTGATAAAGTAAGGTCCTGGACTACCAGATCAGAAATTTTGGAGCACAACACCAATTTGGAAGTTTCTTCAATTCCTCATATCAATGGACTAGTAAACTCTAGTGAAGAACGGATTTCTCTTGGCTGGAATCATGATAATTTTGCTCCACATGAACTGGAACTTAGTCTTTCAAAACTCACAGCATCGGAAATCAGTTCTTCTGTTGATACTGCAGCAAGCATTCCTCAAATCCTTAGTCTGGTGAGTTCAAGTTGTTAAAAACATTTGAAGTATTCTTATAAAGGGAAAAATCATTCCATGTATTATCATATTAGATAACCTGATGTTCTTGTATGTTTCCCTTTTAGATTTGTAACGGGAGTGATGAATATTCTACTGCAAGCAAGTGCATCGCCCTTCAGCAGTTAGTTGATGCTTCTGTGGTCAACGATTCGTCCATATGGACTAAGGTAGACAACTTTCCTTTGCTTGTTTATATGGTATGTTCATGTAGTGATAGCTTTAGTGTTATTGAAGTTGAAGACAACTTTGACCTTGTACCTAAAGGTGGTTAAATACAACTTATTCATTTAAGCGATCATTTTCGATGGTTGGTTTATAACTGGTCAAGAAATTTCAAGTAATGGGTCAAATGGATTAATAACTTTAAAGGAAATACTATTATCATGGGTTAAGTGGGTTTTTATCCAAACTTCGCATCATTTACTACATTTATATCTATATATCTATTATGTGTTTGAAGTCTTTCTCCCACCCCTTATCAGTGGCACAACCTGCCCCTCCCCACTCTTGCCCTTATCCTTCCAGCCCCTGCCAAGATCAATCCCACCCCTATCCATGCACATCATAGTAATTTTTACCCTCCCATGGCAATAACTAAAAGCCACTTAGAACATCTCCAATCATACTCGCTACATTTAAATTAATGTAGGGAGTTATTTGCCTAGAAATTAGTGTATGTAAGATTATCATGGTGTGTGAAGAACTATAATGCTTGTAGGTTAAAAAGTTACGACACCAAAATGAAATAAGTCAAACAGTTTCGAAGATAGTGATATATATTAAAGGAAAGAAACTAAAACCTTGGAGTTCAATTTTAAACTGAAAAGTTGCAATTAATGACCTTTTTTACAATGTTATTCACTTATTCATTTGAGTGCAAGTGTGTAATTTGGTTAAAATTTGTAAGCAACATAATATAAAATATAAATTATATGTTAGGAATTGTCTTAATATAATGTCTTTATGAGGCTATAAATTATAGATCCTACCTACTTATACAACTAGTGTGGTACTTAGATTTGAATCATTTCATATGCTCATTATACCATATGGTTTGACTTCATGTGTTTTCATGTTGTGTATATTTCTTGAAATCATATCTTGCAATGAAACAAGAAAAGAATGAAGAAAGGGGAGTGTTTATGTTCAAGAGGTCAACCAACACGACCCAGCCCACTGTTTCCATGACCCACGTTGATCTTTTGTCTTCTTTTACTACCAGCTCACATTTCTGAGCTAACTTTCCAGAGTTGCCAGACATTATGACTATTAACATTTGAAGAAGTTACTATATCTTATATGCCTAGTGCTAAAAAGTAGTGCATTCTAGTTGTTGCCTCGGAGTTGTGTAGTAACACAGCTCTTAATGTGAAATCAATAATACTTATTGATATCTCTTTGGCTTCTTGAACAGTTTGTGGGAAAGATATTCATAAGTAAGGATGTGGAGGTTTAAAACTTTAAACTAGATAATTTATCTGAAATATAGCTTTGAGAAGCAAACATAATTTATAGTTAATAGCATACGAAATGCCTTTTCAATTTTTCATTGATTCAACTTAATATTCTTGAATAATTCATGAAACATTTTGTGTTATTCAAATCAACTTCAGTAGCAACAAGATAGTGTAGGATTAAACTTTGTTTAACCGGGAGGGAAAATAAAAAACGTGTTTCCCTTCCTGTACCGACAAGGGACAAGGATCTTTTTTTCTGTAAAGTTTTTCAGATGACGTGAAGTATTGGAGTTAACTCACTTTCATCATGGAGACACATTTACTTTATCACCTTGTTTCTATATCACAAGTTGAAATCTATGTCAAATCCTCGGTTTTACTGCTCAGGATGCCTTCTGCAGATTCCATTTGGATGAGTGAAACATAGGGGGCATTTGGTTCGCAGAGTGGAATTTGATGGAATTGGAATCAATCGAAGGAATTGGGATGGAATTTGACCGTGCGTTTGGTTGATGGGAATTCACTTTCTTCTCTTAAGCCAAGGAATGATGAATTCCTTAAATTGTGGAATTCAATGGAATTCAAAGGATTTCATTAAGTTCATTCCGCAAACCAAACATCACTACGGAATCTGTCGTTCCAATTCCATCAAATTCCTTTGAAATCCACAAACCAAATAGCCCCATAGTTTTTTTCTAAGAGTAAACCTCATCTTGCCTTGGTACTTGAATAGCCTTTATTAGGCAGAAACTTCCAACCACTTGTGAAACCTTTGTGCCAAGGAGGGGTAGTTGATTTATGTCTGGCTTTTGTAAATCATCCTCTATTTTGGTGTGCATATGAATTTCTCGACATGGATTGAAACTCCATATGTGTGACTGACACAATAACTTGACTCAACTGGATCCCATCTCAGGTCTGCTGAAATACTGATTTTAGCCTGGTTGGTTAGAGTGTTGGTCGTTGGAAATGAGGTCCCTTGTTTGAGTCCTTCCTCCATCCCACCTGATATTGCGAAATGAATTACAAGTATTTACTAGAATCATGGAAAGAAAATTATAAGCAACTTATCCATTTTAGTATGTATGCTGCTGGATATGGTTTTGGTCCAGCACATTATGTATTTTCGATTTTTATTCTTCATTTAGACTGTGGTTGGGGAACCCGAAAACAATTACAAAGTTGCTGGTTTCTAGCTCCTTAATCCGTACAGAGAAACGTTGCACTTTTGTATCATTCTCATACTAAAGAGATTCTTAACAAGAACTTTCAGTTCTATACAAATTCTTATTGATGCTTCTTCTATAACCACGTACTTCTCGGCATAAGTTGATAGGGATAATCACTTGTTGCTACCACCACCATATAAATTGTTTCATCATTACCATATGTCCATATCATGGAATTCTGTTTAATGGGTGCTGGAGATTTGTAGTAAAATTGAAATGATCAAGTGAATATTAATCTATCTATAATTCAGGAAAGAATTGGGAGTCACTCGTAATATTCTACTAATATTAATGTCTACATTCCTAAAGAATTTAGTGTATGTGCCTATTGTACCTTGATTAGTCCTTTTGATGTTATACAGTTCATAATGAGGATGGTCTTTTGTATGTTGCAGAAACTGTTTTGTACTTGTCTTTTGTGCGTCTCCTGTCACTGTTGAAGTTGCATCTTATTTATAATGCATGAAATTAAGTAGCAAATATTGATTCCGAGGAGAAGATCGTTCTAATCTGCATTTATCTTGTGTATTTGTAGTATTTTAATCAAATTTTGACAGTTGGGCTTGAAGCCTTGGACAACTCTGATTCATCAGTTCAGGAACTTGCTCTTTCATTAATAGTTGAAATGCTGAAGCATCAGGTTTGTTCCGAGTCTTTTTTGTTATGTTCCTTCTTCAACAAGATGCATTTTACTGGCATTTAGTTTTCATCATCCCACCCTACCTTTTTTTTATTAACCTAAGTATCCCACCCCACCTTTGAGTTCTATTATAACGTGAATGTTATCTTATTTTCACCAGAAAGACGAGATGGAGGATTCTGTTGAGATTGTAGTTGAAAAATTACTACATGTGACTAACGTTACAAACCCAAAAGTGAGTTTTCCTATCATTGCTTCGTTGCCCACTCCTACAAAAATGGAGTCATTTTTTAAATTCAGGAATGTTAACATAGTGTTTTTAACGCTGAAAGTTAAGTTGGCAATTAGTTTAAGCTCAGAAACTTTTTCTATGAAAATCTTTCATATCTTGATGTAATTGTTAAAATAATCGTAGTTAAAAGTAAAATTTATCATTTCTGTACTTGGAAATAGAGGTGGCCAAAACCGGTCCCGGTCCCAAACAGTGTTTGTCGTAACCGGTCCTGGGCCGACCAAGTTAGGACCAGTTAAGCTTTACAAGGCCTGGTTATAAGAAGCGGTCCTAGTCCCAGGCCCAAATTGGTCCCACTTAATTATTTTTAAATTGATTTTTAACATATAAAAATTAATATTTGAAGAATTTGGTCAATCAAATACACTAACAAATACGGTTTAATTATAGTTGGGTCAATCAAATTCACTAAAGATACGTTTTTGTTATAAAGAATTTGTTCAATCAAATATACTTTAAAATATTCCATTTGGTCAATCGAATACACTAAAAAATACGTTTTTTTTTATTATGATACACTTATAAAATACACTTAAAAAGTGGACCCTTTTGCGACAGAAATTGTATTACCTTTCTCCTCTTCTTATGATATTAAGCTTTAAATGCAGGTAGCAAATGAAGCAGAGCATTGCTTGACTATTGTTCTGTCTCAATATGATCCTTTTAGATCTTTGAGTGTAAGTTATTCTAGATTGTAAATTGTTAATTGAAAAAATATGTAGGCATTTCAATTCGTGGGTTGGGTTCCGGTGAGAAGTGATTATCAGCCGTTGGATGCACACGGATGCACATTAGGATGAGGTGCACTGGATCAATTCCCTTCTAAACCCCAATTCATTCGCATGAGATTAAAAGTGATCAACGGTTCAGATCCACTTCTCACGATAAACTCAACTTCTCACATGATCCTTTGCCTTTAATTTGGTTGGGTCATTTGCTATGTCTCATCCTTTTGTGTTCTAACTTTGTAGGTTATCATCCCACTGTTGGTTGCTGAAGATGAAAAAACTCTTGTTACATGTATAAACTGTTTGACAAAGGTAACTCAATATACCTTTTTCTATGTATATTATATTTAGAGTAAATTAGTTTTTCGGTTCCCGTGGTTCTGAAATTGCGATTATCATCCTATTGTTTGCAATTCATTCTTACTTTCCTTCCCGAAGCTAACTTCTACCTTTAAGTATGAGGGATGAAAATAGCAAAAAGTTGTGAAACATTGGGATGAAAAGAGCAATAGATGTAAATCATAGGGACAAAAACAAAGGGATGAAAAGTAGAATACACAGGGATGTAAAGTAGAAATTTTCAACAAACCACGAGGATGGAAAACGTAATTTACCTTGATATTTATATACGTCAAATACTAATGCACACTTACCACCTTTGGTGAGGTTTGAATCCTTGACCTCTTGGGAGGTTGGGCTCTACTAGTAACCTCGTTGTGTAACATCCTTGGCCATGAAAATTGATTGTTGGTACATTTAAGTGGGGCCATGTTTAGCCCCCAAAATTGCCGGGGATTAGTCGGGCTTTGGCCCGGACACCCTTCAAAAAAATTGATTGTTGGTAAGCGTCTGGGTAAGAGTCGTTTCCCACACTTACCTGGTAAGACTCTTGGTCTTTGCCATGTCTCTTGCCAGGTAAGCTTCTTGGTCCATTCCATGCTCAATTTGTAACGTAAGTGATCAGTAAGCGCTTACCCGGTAAGCGTTAGTAAACGGCCCCCAAGTCCCAACCCTTTGGAGTGGTAACTTGATACCAGAAGTTGTTTAAAGTTGATTAACAAAGCACCAATTTCCGTTTCGTCGGTCCTATATAACTATTTGTAGGAGAAGCGTTTTGTCATCTGCATTTTAAGTAATCATATACATTAACTTCACATTCAAAATGATAGCAAAGCTGATGCTATATTTTGTATTTCCCTTGTCATCAGCTTGTGGGTAGGCTCTCGCAAGGCGAATTAATGGCTCAACTTCCGTTGTTTTTGCCTGCGCTTTTTGATGCATTTGGTAACCAGAGTGCAGACGTTCGCAAGGTAACTAACTAGTTAAATATGTTTTAAAACGTTCACACCTTGTACTTTTGAACTTACCGTTTTCATTTTCGTTCTATGTGCTTTATAATTTATTGTTGTTTCTGTCCTTGAGGCAATTCTTTATAGTTAAGTATGAGGGACAGAAATAGCAACAAATTGTAAACCACAAGGACGGGGAAAGACTAAATCGTAGGGACGAAAAAAGCAACAAATCGTGAACTATAAGGACAAAACAGTAATTTTGAAAACACAAGGACGTAAATACCAAATTTCAAGAAACCACACCAAAAAATGTAGTTTACTCTTAACAAATATAAAGGGTATATTTGTTGGAATGACAGCTTCTCTTTCGTATAACATGAAAATTTGTTTTCTTTGCCTTCATTCCAATCCCTTTGAAGAACATAGATGAGAGAGTAAAATTACGTTTTTTTTCCTAATATTTCCGACTTCCATATCGATGGTTTCGAAATTACGATTTCGTTCACATGGTTTCTAATTTATTGCTATTTTCGCCCCTAAGACAAAAACAACAATGAATTTTAAGCCATAAGGACGGACAATCATCAATTGTAAACTACAGGGATGAAAACAACAATAAACTATAAATCCCAAGGACGAAAATAACAATGAATCGTAAATCATAGGAATGAAAATCATAATTTCAAAAGTACAAGGATAAAAACTACAATTTTCAACAAACCATAGCGAAGAATAATGTGATTTACTTCAAGTAAAAATCTTTTTTCTTGTAAAACTGTGTAAAACTGTAAATATTTGTATATTCATTGATGCATATTGTAACATGTTAATGGCAGACGGTGGTGTTTTGCCTTGTTGACATCTACATAATGCTTGGAAAAGCCTTCTTGCCACATTTAGAAGGTCTCAATAGTACACAATTGCGACTAGTAACCATATACGCAAACCGCATATCACAAGCCAGGACGGGCACTCCAATTGAGGGCTAGACGCAATCTTTAGAATATCTTTTCGAGCGGTTCTTGTTCCGTCATTTATTGTAAATCTTTGTATATCTTTTGGGTGTGGTGTGGTGTGGTTGGTTGGTTTTTCCGCTTTTGTTGGTCAAGATGAGGGTGAACGAACGGTTGAAAGTGTATTTGTGTGGGTTTTTTGTGTCTATAATAGAAAGCTTTCGTTTATGGTTTTTCAAGTGTTACGGAATTTCAAGGCTTGGCTCGACCTTGGATTGATTGTTTATAGAACCGATCTTTCAATTTCTTTGAAGTTTTTTATAAATGAGAATACAAGCTTTTTCTAGCTAAATGTATCATTGAAAGCATAAACATCTACAACATTAAGTGTAAAAAAAAAGATCAACTTTAAAAGACCTCAAATACCATAACCTTGCCGGATCGAAAGAGCATTTTGATTGTTTTAAAGTTTCAAACACTATCCTCAAGTGTTGACTATCTAGGCTGTCATTATAAATAAAGATGTCATCACCAAAACCAGTAACAAAATTCCTCATATAATCCATGTAAACCTCATTCATTAGAGCCTCAAATGAGGTTGGAGCAAATGAGGTTGGAGTTGGGCTAATAACTGTAACACCCTAAAGTTTAAAATAACATGTTGACCTAATATCTTTTTGGGAGATTTGCACCTATATCCTTACAAAACTTTTAATTCAACTTAAAATTATGGTGGAAGAAGTAATTATAAGGAGCTCCCAAATCCAATTTCAATCTATGTTGGACGAGTTGTTACAAACTTTTCCACTTCAACTTTTGATGTGGATTGGCTTGGATACCATATGTAACACCTCTTACCCGCTCAAGGAGAAGACCCAAGCATGAAGGTTAGTTCATGGTTTCGGTTGGGCCTATTCGAACCTGCCACATGGTTTTCTATCTTTAATTGCCATCTCAACTTAAGCCATTGAATTTCGAAATTCAATTGGCAATTTGGCTTTAAACCGTATGAATAATGATCGATCAGCAAATAAAGGAATCTATAACCAATAGATGTAAATGATTAAAGAGTTCAAGTTATAGCATAGGAGGAACATATCCGATTGGTGGTACAGGGGTTTGGGGTTGCGAAAGCATGCTCATGAACGATACTTGCGGGGTTGCAAAGAAGTTTGAGGATTGGTGGTAGAAGGGTGGCGACATGTGTGCAAAAATAAGATTCTCGGACATTTGAGGGTGGTAGGACCCCGTCGGGCTCCGCATTTGGGGGTGGTAGGACCAATCAGAATTGGTATCGATTCTTATTCAATGAAAAATAAAAGAGATTACAATTTGTTATATAGGCAAACTAATTACAATTTGGACCCTAGACTTTATTCAAATATACACTAGACTAGCCGACTTAGTCTAATATTCCCCCGCAAG
>LUCG01038214.1:0-18448 GCA_001633085.1 Carthamus tinctorius | reverse complement strand
ACATACGAAGGGCCCAATATTTACTTCTCGCCCAGGGCCCAAAAAATATCAGGAACGGGCCTGCTTTTGGTGGTGGTGGTGGCTGTAGTGGTGGTGTTTTGGTGGTGGTGGTGGCTGTACACATATTACCATTGAACTATTTTTTATACTTAACATACCATTGAGAATGCCTAGTCATTGTCATGTCAAAGTCACGTCAGATCCACATAAGCATTATTTAATAATTTTAACTGCGACGTAATAAAAAACGGGATATACCCGGTCATAATGGTATAATGTGTACAAACAAATAGAGTTCAATGATATATTAAGTACAAAAAATAGTTTCATGGTAATATGTGTACAAATAGAATAGTTAATAAACCGTTGTATAAAAAACCAAAATTTTTTTTTAAAAAAACACCCCAAAATGCTATGCAACAAGATGATGACGTGCCACGATGGAATTTGGTTCCATTTGAATTTGGCGTTCGTTTCTTAAAACCGAATGGGGGGTTGGTTTTCTTGCACCATACTCTCTTTTTTATTCTAAAACCCTCCTTTCTTGATCTTGGCCTTTTTGTTTTGGTACACATAAATCATCACTTTCTTTCCACTGTAAGAAACCCTTTTGATCAAACAAAAGAAAGCCCATTTTCATTTACTTCAACTTCAAAGATTTTTCTGCATTTGATTGATGATGGAAGGAGGTTATTTGGGGAAGAAGAACAAAGGAGCATTTCAAACCCATTATCTTGACTTCTCTGACTTGATATTTTCTTGGTCTCTTGAAGACATACTCAATGAGGAACTTTTTAAGTTCCAGGTCTTCTTTTTTTCTTCTGCTTCTTTGTTACCATTTTTTTTTTTTGCATTTTTTGAATTCTGTTATTGTTTTCATGAAACCCATTCTTGTTGATGATATCATACATAAACTAGAGGGTTGATCCAGTTTACTTAACCCTTGAACTTGCAGCAGTTGTTCTTCCTCTTTTGAAATCACATCTATTATATTTGAAACATTAATTATGGAGGGTATTTTTGGATTAGTCCCAAGAATCTGGATGTTTCCATTTCCTTACGATTTGTTACCTTAATAGTGGTGTTAGATTAGCCATTAGGAAACTATTTCTTTGACATTATATACATAAAAGGGTTCAAACTAGATCATGTTACGAAATTCGTACACATACGATACACATGTGATACTAAATCAGATACGTGGATGACCTTTAACACCACCTACGTTGTGGGCCAAGTTGCCCTTGTAATACTAGGCTCTCTCACATGTTTTATGATCACATGTGATAAAGGTGTTCTTGATGTGATACAATAATCCATCATATGTGATACCAAATTAGAGACAATAATCCATCATATGTGATACCAAATTAGAGACGTATGCGACCTTTGGCATCATGTGTATTATCATATGTGATAAAGGTGATGCCATGTTTTTGCAAAATGGAGGTGTTTCCGTTTGAACATTCACCTATTATGTGCATTGTGCCATTGTATCACAAAAACATTAATCTATTCATATATTTTAGTATTATAAAGTTTAATGTTGGTTTTCAGATAAAACTCCAAGAATGTGAAGATCATAGAACATTATGAAAGTCAAATAATAATCCATTTGACCTCTTGACAATACATCATACTACATTATCTTGTTCTATTCTTCATCTCATATAAGTTTTATTGTGTTTAAAATCACATCTCCATTACATGAATCTTTTTCTTTTGACTTGATGGTCATTCATAGGTGGAGGAGATACCATTCACTTTTCAGTCCGAGGAGCATTATCTTGGATCTTTTGTTTATCCTCTGCTAGAGGAAACACGTGCTGAACTGGCTTCCAGTATGGACAGCATGGATAAGGCTCCACATGCTGAAGTTCTTTCTCTCAATAAAGAAGTGCATTATGATGTTACTGTTGCTACTTGGAAAAACAGATGTAGTGAGCGTGGTAAAAAGCCTTACCGCACGTTACCTGGTGATCTGATCCTTTTGGTAGATGGGAGACCTGAGTCTGTTTCTGAATTGCAGCACATGGGGAGGACATGGACTTTTGCATTAGTTAATGAAATCACAGACAATGAAAACGAAGATGATATCACATCAGTACATTTCAAAGTTGAGCCATCAAAACATATTGAATTCCAACATGGGCTGTTTGTTGTTTTCTTGATGAATATTACAACCCACAAAAGAATCTGGAACTCATTGCACATGCATGGAAATATGAGTATCCTCAAAGAGGTTTTATACTCTGATTCCACGGTAAGAAATGAGCTGAGGTTACTTTCTTAATTGAATGAATACAATCTTAGTTTGTTAAGTATTGATATCATCATTTATTATGGTTGTGTCTGGTTTACAGGTTAAGGAGAACTGTGGCATCTGTTCTTTTGGTTGTGATAGTCATTTTTCTCAAAATATTGATTCACATGGACAACATCTTTTGTCTAAGATGAATGAATCCCAAAGAGATGCAATTATGGCATCCCTTTGTAGGACCGAATGTTACCACAATTCTTTTGTGGAACAAATATGGGGACCTCCTGGAACCGGAAAGACTACAACAGTAAGTGTGTTGCTGTTTATTCTCTTGCAAATGCAGCGCAGGACGCTTACCTGTGCTCCGACAAATGTTGCAATAGTACAGGTAGCCTCACGCGTGCTAAACTTGGTACGAGGATCGTTTGAAGTAAGACTAGAAAGTGGTGATTCTTTGTATTGTGTTGGAGATGTGCTCTTGTTTGGTAACAAGGAGAGGTTGGAAGTTAGTACAGACATTGAAGACATTTATATGGAGGAAAGGGTAAAGAGGCTTACAGAGTGCCTTGGGTTACTCACTGGCTGGCGGCATTGCATAAGGTCAATGATTGACTTACTTGAAAATTGTGTTTCTCAATATCACGTTTTTATAGAAAATGAATTGTTGAAAGAACAACTTATAAAAGAAAAGCCAACTACAACCACCGAGTTAAAAGTCAAACCATTCATTGAGTTTGTGCGAGATCGATTCAGTGCTTCTGCATCCCAACTCAGAAGGTGCATCCTTACATTCTGCACTCATATCCCAAGAAGTTTCATGGGGGAACAAAATTTCCAGAATATGGCCTCTCTTTTGAACAATCTAAACTCTTTGGAATCAATGTTGTTTCAAGAGAATATGGTTTCGAACGAGCTTGAAAAAGTCTTTACTTCTAGACCATTGCAAGCTGATTTTGTTGAGTTTGGAGATACGTCCATCATTTTTGTCAGAGTTAAGTCCCTTTCGCTTCTAAAGACTCTGCTGACATCTCTTGGATGTCTCCGTCTTCCAAGTGTTAAGAACATCCATGCAATAACGGACTTCTGTTTTAAAAGGGCTTCTCTTATATTCTGCACATGTTCTAGCTCCTACAAGTTGCATACTGTCGATATGGATCCTTTGAACTTGTTGGTCATAGATGAAGCTGCCCAGTTGAAAGAGGCTGAGTCAACCATTCCGCTTCAACTTCCTGGAATGGAACATGCTATTCTCATCGGAGATGAGTGCCAATTACCTGCAATGGTTAACAGCAATGTAAGTTTGTACCGACTTTTTGTAACCTTGAGGATTTTGTTTTCTATTGTTTTAATGATACATTTAAGATATATTTGACTAGAGTGAATGTTTATGGACAGGCTTCTAAGGAATGTGGCTTTGGAAGAAGCTTGTTTTATAGATTGAGTTCTTTGGGGCATTCTAAGCATCTACTGAATATTCAATATAGAATGCACCCTTCCATCAGTTTCTTCCCAAATTGGAAATTCTATCAGAATCAGATCCTGGATGCAGATAATGTGACATGCACAAGTTATGAAAAGCGGTATCTTTCAGGACCCATGTTTGGTCCTTACTCATTTATAAATGTTGTTGGGGGCAGAGAAGAAAAGGATGATGATGGAAAGAGCCTACGAAATATGGTTGAGGTGGCCATTGTGATTAAGATAGTGCAGAATCTCTATAGAGGTATAATATACGTAACGGTTATATTACATCAATTGCAGTTGGTTATTTATGACTACAGTCTTACAAACCTTGTCTATTTGTTATTTTTCTGAAGAAGATAAAAGAACATAGCCGAGCATCAGTTCTTTTTAGTTTCACCTAATATTTATGTTAAAGAGGAGTATTTTTCATATTGACATAAGTTACCTATTTATTTTCTGTTTTTGTTACACAGTAACCTTGGATGTTGTATGATCTTGTATAGTCAATGTTCACTTAATTTAACTTCTTCTTTTATATTTTATAGCATGGATTGTCTCCAAGAAGAAGCTTAGCATTGGGATCGTATCTCCCTATGCAGCCCAAGTTGTTTCAATCCAACAAAAGCTTTCTAACAAGTATGAGAAACTGGAAGGATTTTCAGTAAAAGTGAAGTCTATTGATGGGTTTCAGGGTGGTGAGGAAGATATCATTATTTTATCTACTGTAAGATCTAATAGACATGGATCTGTTGGCTTCTTATGTAGTCCACAAAGGACTAATGTTGCTTTGACCAGGGCAAGGTATGCAATCTTGTGACTTTCTTATAGTTGATCTTTATAGATGGCTTTTCATTCCAAAAGTACATCTGACTCTGTATATCATGCCTTCTGTTGCTTTATAGACACTGTCTCTGGATATTAGGCGATGAAAGAACCCTGATAGATAGTGATTCCATATGGAAAGCATTGGTCTGGGATGCGAAGAAGCGTCATTGTTTCTTCGATGCTGATTCTGATGAATGCATGAAGATGACAATTATAGCTTCAAAGAAAGAGCTACAACAATTGGATGATTTGATTAAAGGGAATAGCGTACTTTTTAAAGATGCAAAATGGAAGGTAATTTTCTTGACTTGTTTTAAATTACCACATGATTACTTTCTCTTCCAAAATATGCTATTATCTAATATCTTAATTTTGTCCTTCATGTTTGTTGCCATCAGGTTCTCTTTAGTGATGACTTCAGAAGATCGTTTGCAAAGCTGTCAGGATCTCGCTTGAAGAAGCTGGCTTTAAATCTTTTACTGAGACTTTCTAGTGGTTGGAGGCCCAAGAACAGAAGCGTCGACTCGTATTGTGAAAGTTCTTCACAGATTTTAAAGAAATTTAAGGTTGAAGGGCTCTATGTCATTTGCACGATTGATATCATCAAGGAATTCAAGTATGTACAAGTTTTAAAGGTTTGGGATATATTACCTTTGGAGGAGATTCCAAAACTGTCGAAACGACTTGAGAACATATTTTCTGTCTATACAGATGATTATATTAATCGTTGCACAGAAAAATGTTTGGAGGGGTATATGCTCACTTGCCATCTTCTGAATCTTAATGTTGTGCTTATACATGCTTAATTTAATGCTCATATTGTCGTGTTGTATTTATGTTTTCAGGGACTTGGAAATTCCCAGGAGCTGGGTGACAACCCAAGAAATTATCCGATTTCGTACTCCAAGTAACTGTGAAGGTGACACTGAACTGAGTACGAATCCCGGTGATGGTAGAAGTTATGTTGAAAACTCAAAAGTGAGTGAAAGCTTGTTGCTTATGAAGTTCTATCCCTTGTCATCTGGGGTGGTGAACCATTTGCTTGCTGGTAAAGAACATGATCTACCCATGCAAGTCACTGATGAACAGATGGACATCATTTTGTTTTCCAAAAGTTCATTCATAATTGGGCGATCAGGAACAGGGAAAACCACTATATTGACGATGAAGTTGTTCCAAAATGAAGAGTTTTTTCGTGTTGTATCTGATGGATTTTATGCAGCAGAGAGCAGCCAAGTTGTTGATGGTCCTGAAGATAGCAAACCAAATGTTCTTCGACAGCTTTTTGTGACAGTCAGTCCCAGATTGTGTTATGCTGTAAAGCAACAAGTTTCCCACCTCACAAGGTGCACAACTTCGTTTCCATATTGTTTCGTTTATTAGTACCTTAAAAGGCGCTTTTTAATATATTGTCCGTTCTTTCTATTAAGAACTTATTTCTTATTTTCTTTAGTGTATGCTGACCTCAACCATTTATTTGTTTAACAGTATTGCATGCAATGAGAATTCATCGACAGAGATCAATCTTGATGATGCAGATGTTAGATCAGAATTCAAAGATATCCCGGACACATTTGTCGGCATCCTCCAGAAAAACTACCCTCTTGTTATAACATTTGATAAGTTTCTAATGATGCTGGATGGCACTTTGGGAAATTCTTTCTTTGAAAGATTTCATGAGGCAAGAGTACATTCTTATGGTAGCAATATAGTCTCAAGATCTGTTGGTTTGCAAACTTTCATAAGATTAAAGAAGGTTACATTTGATAGATTTTGTTCCCTTTATTGGCCCCACTTCAATTCAAATCTAACAAAGAAGCTGGATCCTTCTAGAGTGTTCACCGAAATAATTTCCCACATAAAAGGTGGGTTGCAAGCTGGAGAAAGCCCTGATGGCAAACTGAGCTATGAAGGCTACTCTTTGTTGTCAGAAAGCCGTGCCTCCACTCTAACAAAAGAGAAAAGAGAGGTTGTTTACAACCTATTTCTAGCTTATGAAAAGATGAAAAGCGAACGTGGAGAATTTGATCAGGGTGACTTGGTGAATGACCTTCATCATCGACTTAGAAATGGGAGATATGAAGGCGGCCAAATGGATTTTGTTTACATCGATGAAGTTCAAGATCTTAGTATGAGGCAGATTTCTCTTTTTAAGTATATCTGCCAAAATGTTGATGAAGGTTATATTTTTGCGGGTGATACTGCACAGACAATTGCAAGAGGGATTGACTTTAGATTTCAAGATATACGATCTCTGTTCTACGAGGAGTTTTTAAGCAAAACTGAAAAACAAAAGAAAGGTGTTGTATCCGAGATCTTTCAGTTGAAACAAAACTTCAGAACTCATGCTGGTGTGCTCGAGTTAGCTCAGAGTGTCATTGAGATTCTGTACCATTACTTTGCTCACTCGATTGATATTTTAGAGCCTGAGACTAGTCTCATTTCTGGTGAAGCTCCTGTTTTGCTGGAATCTGGCAATGATGAGAATGCTATTGTGACGATTTTTGGTGGCAGTGGCGGTGGAAGTGGTGGAGAAATTGTCGGTTTTGGTGCTGAACAGGTGATATTGGTACGTGATGATTGCGCCAAGACTGAGATTTGTGAATATGTTGGAAAACAGGCTCTTGTTCTCACTATAGTTGAATGCAAGGGTCTTGAATTTCAGGTCAGTGCCATGTCCTTTTTGTCACATAATCATAAAAGTTTATGGGTTCAACTAGCTTCTGTTAATTGATTTCTTGCCTAACTTTATTTCAGGATGTTCTGCTCTACAATTTTTTTGGTACATCCCCTTTGAAAGATCAGTGGAGGGTTATATATGGATTTATGAAGGAGAGGAATTGGGTTGATGAGAAATTTCGTCTTTCTTTCCCCAGCTTCAGTGAGGCAAGGCATAATGTATTGTGTTCTGAACTAAAACAATTGTATGTGGCAATAACGCGGACGAGGCAAAGGCTATGGATATGCGAAAACAAAGAGGATCTCTCCAAGCCAATGTTCGACTACTGGAAGAGGAGGGGCCTCGTCCAGTTAAGGAAGCTCGACGATTCAGTGGCCCAGGCTATGCGGGTTGCAAGCAGCCCTCAGGAGTGGCGTGACCGTGGTAAAAAGGTCAAGTTAATCTCTTACTGCTATCTTTTTCTTCTGTTTCTGTTAAGCTTGTCAACTTTTTGTTTGATATTTACAATCTTTATATGCTTTTCAGCTTTTCTATGAGAACAATTTTGTGATGGCAACAATGTGCTTTGAAAGAGCCGGAGACATGATCTGGGAGAAATTGGCCAAGGCTTCGGGTCTCAGAACATCTGCAGAGCAATTGCGGGAAACAAAACCTGAAGCGGCTTCTGGTTATCTTAGAGAAGCAGCAGAAATGTTCGAGTTCATTGGGAGACTTGAGTCTGCTGCTTCATGTTATCGTGATTTGGGGGAGTATGAAAAAGCAGGTAACCTAAATACATACATGTCTAAAGTTTAAGTGCTTGCACAAGTTTAATCCGCCTTTGGATTCTATCATTTGAATTCTATCATTTTTACAGGAAACATTTACTTATACAAGTGTGGCCAGACTGATGCAGCAGCGGAGTGTTTCACACTAGCTGGTTGCTATAGCGAAGCTGCGGAGGCCTATGCCAAGGGAGATCAGTTTTCCAACTGCCTGGCTGTTTGCAAAAAAGGGAAACTTTTTGATGAAGGCATTCGGTATATTGAAAACTGGAAAGAGCATCCTAATGTTCAAAATAAAGAGCTTGAACAGATTGAGCAAGATTTCTTGGAGAGTTGTGCTCATGATTACCACAAGCGTAAAGATCCCAAATCCATGATGAAATTTGTCAGTGCTTTTCGTTCTATGGAAGCAAAGCGTGAATTCTTGAGGTCTGTAGACTGTCTTGAAGAGCTTCTGCTGTTGGAAGAGGAGTCGGGTAATTTTCTTGATGCTGTTGAGCTTGTCAGGTCGTGGGGTGATGTTCTAAAAGAGGCTGATCTTTTGGAGAAGGCTGGACAGTGCATGGAGGCAACGTTGCTCATGGTTTGGTACGTGTTTCATAGCTCATTATGGGGAAACGGAAATGGAGGTTGGCCGTTGAAGCAGTTTGCTAAGAAGGAAGAACTATGTGAGAAAGCAAAGTCACTTTCAGAAAGTGGCTCAGACGATTTCTATGGCTTTGTCTGTCATGAGCTTAACATACTCTCTGATCAGCAGAGTAGCTTGCCGGAGCTGAAGAATTTTTTGCAAGCTTCCCAACAACAAAACAAGAGTCTGCGGGGAGAAATAGTGTCGATTAGGAAAATCTTGGATGCGCACCTTCACTTGAATTCCTCAAAGTATGATTGGGAGGACGAATTACCCATTGATATAAGTAAGCATTCCGAGGACAAAATCGACCACAACCGAGTTTCTGTTAGAACTCTTGTTTTTTATTGGAACATGTGGAAGGATCATGTTGTGGATATCTTCCAGAGTCTTGGAAGTCTTGAAAGCGGAGGATCAAATGAGTATGAGGGTCATATTGAGTTCAGTTTAAATTATTTTGGTGTGAGGAAGCAGTGTGTAAACGGCAACGTGGTTTACTTGTTGGTCAACAAGGATGCTGATTGGGTAAGAAATGGTGGTCACAAAGGTCTTCATGAGGATGGGAAGCGGCTAACTCTTGATCGCATCCAATTGGTGTTTGCTATCCAGACTTTTTGGCAGTTGGAATTGGTTTCTGTAGGGATGAAGGTACTCGAAACTCTTCAGGCGCTCCATAAGTTGATGTCTAAGGGCTCTGCATTTCACCAAAGTACATGTCTTCTTCACATTTTTGAGGTCTCCAAGTTTCTTTTAGACTGCCGATATCTCAACCTATTATATGTTACTAGGAAGAAGCTGGAAACTTTCCTGGGAATCTCTACAACTTATTTTGATCTGGTGTTTCCATTAGACTGGAGGAGATCAGTTTCTTGGGATATTATTTCTTTGAAGGAGACTGATCTTTCACTCAACTTGCTGGAGGAGATTCTTTTTCAAAATGTTAACATCAAGGGTGACCTCTCGTACTGGAAGATCGGGAAGGTGATGATGATATGTCTTTATTCCAGAAAACCTATAGCCCATTACGACAAAATTCTTGCGGTGCTTCAGAGGAATCCGTCATGGAAGTCATTTGTTGAGAATTTTCAGAATGGTTGCTCCAAAATTGATGTTTTTGTTGCACTGCACACTGCTTTGCAAGATACTTATAGATCCAACTGGAGGCTTTCTGGGTACATATCACCTCATAGTTTTGTGTATCTCTTGGAACGCCTTTTATTCATGGCATCTTTCTCCTCGGAAATCTCTTTCACTACAAAATCTTCTTTTGTCGAATCGTTTACCCTTCTTCCGTTAGCTTCTACTTCAGATACAGCTTATTCAGAGCTCGACATAAGCTTTTTTGTTCAGATAGTCCAAGAAATTCTCTACAATCAAGTGGATACCGTCTCATGGATTCAGAAGTCATGCATAGATGCTAAATATTACCATCTGCTTTTAGTCTTGAAGCTGGTTACAATACTGTGTTTAATTTGTTTGAAAGTATCGGATTGTTCTCCAGTACTGCTTGATTTGCTGGTTGGGAGGCGCAATGTTGCTTATATGCTTCCAAAGAAGTTTGTGGGTGATCTTTTAAAGAGAAGGAAGAATCGTCATCTGAATTTAAAGGCAGAAGTAGTCGCAGAAGCATTTCTAACCATAGAGGATCCTTTGTTGATTGTGAGCAGGGAAAATGCAAGTCCTAGAATCCATGCTCCTTCTGCAATGTTTGTGGACCTTAGGAGATCTAGAGCGGAGATAATGAATGCATTATTCCCCAAAAGGAATACACATTGGACTTCTTCTAACAATGTTGGTGTTGGGACGACTCCATCTTCAAACTCATTGCCAGATTCTATTTTGAAGGTGAATCCTGTGGATGGATGCAAGGGGGAACTGGTGAAGAATTGGAAAGTCGTTGATGAAATATATGAAGCTATAAGAAATCAGAAGAAGGGGGAGGCACTAAGTTTGTTATCTGATGGAGCTAGGATAAAGGTAATAATAACATGTGGTAGTGTTAATTTTATCATCGTAAGTTTAAACTTTGATGCCTTCTGATACTTCAATTTTGCCAGAAAGAGTTGCATAAACTCGTAGAAGCATTACCCGCTGCTCTTGCGGACGAAAAGTCTTGTGCCGAAGCAAATTGTGCATTTAATGACCTTAGGCAACTTGCTCGTTGGTTTGATATGAGGTTAGACTTTGGGGATGCAAATATTGAAGCCGTTTATTATTGTTGACATTATTATTAAACTAAAATAATCTTAGATTGGAAATACATTTTTCTGAAACTTGGACTTGTAATTTTCAGTGAACGTGAATCGAAGGATTTAACATTCTCAAGTGGTGAAGTGACCGTTTTGGAAGAACTAATGGAGAGGTTGCAAAGTAGCAGGCCATTGATCGATGAATTCTTGAAGCAGTTTGGCATGCAAAAGGTAGTGTCAGAGAGCAGAACCACAAGTGTTGAGGATGAAACAGTTAACAAAGACAGCAATGAGGATCATCCAGTGAAGCAAAACACTCGGGAGGCGAAATGCAAGAATGGGAAAGGAAATAGCAAGAAGAAAAAGAACAAAGGTAAGAATAAATGATGTAGGTGATTCCTGGTGATCATTTTGTTCACCATATGGAACAAACACTAGTTGAAGGGAAATGGAACAATTTCAGTTTGTCTTCCAGAACTGAAAAGAATTGGTTTCTTTCCAGTTTCCACCAGAAAGGTCATAACTGAAAATATCTAAAACCAGCAGCTTTTCCTGCTTCAGCTATACCTAAATGAACTGCTAAAGTCATCACCGAAAAGAATCTGATTGCATATAATGTGCAACAGACATAGAGAACACACATAAAAATGGTCATGTTCTAATGTGTGAACAAGATTAGGGACGATAACATCATTCAGTCTATCAGTGTTGTGGTGGAGTGGATAAGGCTTGGGGGGTTCATGGCGCCTAACCCGGGTTCGAATCCCTCCATGCGCAACATGTGGACATTTACAAAAGGGCATGCTTTAGCCCTTGATCTTGCCGGGGATTAGTCGGGCCATAGGCTCGTACACCCTTCCAAAAAATAACATCATCCATTTTGCATGTTTAAGAAGGTAAATGATTCATGTTAACCAGATCATCAATTTGTTCTAGCACTCTGTTTCAAGCATTCATCCATAAACATCAGACCAGGGTGGTTCTTTTGTTGTCCAATATCCATAGATAGAAATGCAAGACAAAAGATTAAAATGCCTAAAGTACTTTCAAAACCCCATGCTCTCTGATCACAGCAACAACGACTAGAAATGAAGCCAATGGATCATATAATGAGATGTTTCTTTTTGTTAAAAAATTGATTTCTTTTAGAACTAGTTATGATGTCTAAAATCCAAATGAACTTAAAAATATATATATATTTCGTTTAAAAAAATGTATGTATATTTGAGGGGTGTTTGGTTCATTTTGAGGAATGAGAATGAAAATGGGAATAAAAATGAGCATTGCACTGATGTTGTTTGGTTAGACCAATATAATTCAATGAAAAATTGTTTCATATTAAAAAAATATGTGTGCCTTTAACTTGAAAATACAAAATATGTTCTATTTAACATTAAAAGATGGAACGACGTTTGAAAAAAGAACTAAGTAGAAATAAAAATTTCCATTGCCCCCAATTTGGTCATGAATGAAAACTAATGGATCTATAGAAATGATTACATTATATAATATCGAAACAAAGAGTAGTTTTCATTATCATTCTCATTCCTTACCTTCCAATTCCCCCAATCAAACATCCTCTAAATCTTGACTTTGTCCCGATACTAAAGTATACATGTGTGTGTTTAACTACATAAGTTCAATACATAAAATTAAATTTATCAAAACTAAGTAAGGAGGTGGGTTCATACGAGAAACATATCAACTTAAGATAACGTGAGGACAAATCTCAGCCACACATCTTTGGTTATGNGGGAGGGGGGGACCGGTCAAAGCCGTCTTTATTGACCGGATGAGTGGTTGAGATTCGTTCTCACGTTCTCTTAAAAAGTTATGTTTCTCGCATTATCGCATAAACCTTTCTCAATTTGTAAGATATGTAACTATAGATAAATCTCAAACTTTGAAGTACAAAATTTGTCATTTAGAAATTTGAACACCAAATATGGTCTTAATGAAGAATGTTGTGCTAAATTTGTTGTTTTCATTATTCCTTTATATTGTGTTCATTAGAGACATGAAATACTAAAAGAAAAGGTAAATTTGGTGTAAATTTTGGTATGCTCTAATATTTGATATACTTGTTTTTTTAGGTTTTAAATATCAATTTGACGCCTTTTGGTACTAATGTTTTATTGCAACCTAACTCAACCTAACTCGGTTATACACTATAACGTTATGAACTAAGTATGAGTTTTTAAGCCCATTAAGTTGGGTTGAGTTATTCAAAACTTAGCCCGACATATCCACCATTTAGTTGGGCTGAGTTAGGGACTCTTTGTTAGTAACTTTATGAGCTAACACATTCCTTCCATCTATAGAAAAACCATCTCAAACAAAAATCTTTTCGATCCATACAAATAAATTAATCCACACAAACAACTTTATCCATACAAGACTTAATGAAAAACCAAACAAACAACCCGTTAATATGTTAGCTTGTGGCTTTGTGCGATTGGAAGTTTTCTTATAAAATCTCTGGATAGAATTCTTTAAAATTCCTTCTTACGTGCCTTTAAATAGGCGATAATAATTCATTTGTGAACAACCAAAAGAAAATTATAAGCAACATAAATGACTATTCTTCCTACTTTTTTCTCTAGCATAATTGTTTGCTCATCTTGTCTTAAAACAAGTCTAAAACAAGTCTTAACGACTACATCAATACTTGTGAAACAACTCCACGACAGATGGTATGGCAGCCAATATCTTCCGTCATTTTAATACCCAATTTCAAAGTTATAGTTAGAGCATCTCCAACAGCATTGCTAAAATAGAAAAAAATTGGGTTTCTTCTAATACTAGCTTGGGCCTGGGAGTGGATTTGGGTCCAGTTATGAAGTCCAAAATCCAAAGAATCTAAAAAAATGATTTCTTTCAAAACTTTATTAAATAAATAATGTTACATTAAATTAAATTTGGTGTCTTTACTGTTTCTTTGTAGAGTGTTCATTGAAGATATGAAACACTAGAAAAAGGTAGATTAGACGTAAAATTTGGTATCTTTATCGGAAATGCTCTAATATTTTGTTTTTTTTAGGTTTTAAATATTAATTTGACATCCTTCTTTAACTATGTTTATTGCAACCCAACTCAACCTAACTCGGGTCATACGCTATAAAAGTTTTGAATGAAGTAGGAGCTTTTAAACCAGATTTAGCTGGATTGAGTCATTCAAATCTTAACCCTTACATCATATCCAACATATGTGCACCCTTAGTTTTTAGCATAAGCCATGTCCCATGTAAAGGTATCCCTAGAAGCTGAAACCTTGTAAAAGATTAAAAGGACTTGAACATTAGTATATTACTTTTGTGGCTTTTGTAGTTGGAAGCTTTCTTATATAATTTCTAGATGGGTGGTAATCATTTCTAGAATATTCTTACTTTTTGAAGAGGAATTCTCAAAAATCCATACAAACATCAATAATGGCTATGTGGTCTTGGCCTTTCTTCATCTTTAATTGAGCTAAAGTGTGAAAATTCAAAACATCAAACCAATCATAGGCTGAATAGAAGAATGTGAGCTGAATAAGGAGAAATTTCTCCATGCAAAGTTAGATACAAACTAAAAACTTCAGAAAAAAAAAGGAGTTTTTAGAATAATCCATCCATCCCTCTACTTCTACAAACTACAATCAGAATTTAATCTAAAAAACCAGCAAACATTCAAAACCAAGCCTTTTTAATCAATCTCTTCTAAGAGTACACTTCCTTCTCTTTCTTTCCACCATCATCTTCCTCCAAGTATTCTTCACCCTCCTCCAAATTGTACTCTTCTCCATCACCTTCCATCTGCTCATAATCATAATCTCCATCTCTCCCATCATAAGCTTCAAGTTCCTGATCCAGCAGTGCCTCCTCATCCACCGAACCCACTTTCTTCTCGAGCTCGTTCAACGAATCTTGACCATCCATCGAACCACTTTGCTTTTCCACCGGTTCCTCTTTGTTACCATGGACCACGGTCTCCGATGGGATTTCTTTTCCCTTTCCGTTAACTCCATTTGAGTTATTATCTTCGTTATTCACAGACGAAACGACAGACCCTCCTCTTTTCCGCTTCAGAATCTCACTAAGCGGCTTTGGCCCTTCAAACGACAGATTACCATCCGATTGTTGATTCTCCACTCGCGGGTATTTCCTCTTCCCTAAAGATTGACGATCATCCCCGCTTTTCAGCTCCGATAATCTTCTAGGTCCAGAAAACTCGTTACCGTTATCAGCCGCCATCTCTCGCCGCCCATGAGAACCCCTGTGGTCGTTAAAATCTTCAACTACTCTGCCCTTTATTCTGTCTCTAAGCCTGCTATGGTTGGACGACACATGTGGCGGCCTTCCCGGTGAGTACCTCGACCGATGCTGCCTTCCGGTTTCAATTTCCCTTTCTACCCTCGACTCGTTTTCGTTGCCCGGTGACATCGACCTTCCTGGAATCTTTATCCTTCCTCTAAGCCTGCTACTAAGCGAACCAGGTTCCAGGCGGCGGTCACGGTCGTGGTGGTGGCGGTGGTGGCCGTCGGTCCTCGGCATCCGGTCAGAGCGGCTGTCACGGAGATGTTCACTACTGACAACCGATCGCAAACCGCCACCAACGTTACCCCTTCTCTGCTTCGATATCCGATGGCGCAAATCCGTTTTATCAAACTGCTCGGGGCTGTCGTCTCTCGGATACCGTTTCCTTCCGAAATTAGACGCTTCACCCAACATCCTCTCGGAAGATGTTCTCCGATCCTCCCATGCATACCCCTCCTCGTTATATCGCTCGTAATCACGCCGCTCGCCGTACATATCTCGATCCACGTCGTACTCGGTAGAACGACCGATATCGAAATCGTGGCCTCTGGACCTCCCAAACTGTTCTTCATTCGGATAGTATTCGGAATCCCCAAGCTCATTGTCCACAAGAACGTCGAATCCCGGGGTCGGCTCCCTCGAATACTCATCGACATCCTTTCCGTTCACAACGCCATCGTTATCCGAAACATAATGCGCCTCGTAAACACCGTGCTTCGACCTGCTGGCAGGGAATTCATTCACCACACCGGCAGGTTTGTACCTAGGAGGCTCCTCAGGCGGCGGTGCTACATTCTTCTTCATAGCACCGCCACCGCTGCCACCATTTCTTGCCGAAGCAGGAGCGGCTGCCGATCTGGGCATTTGTTTCCCTTGAGGAGGCTGAAACTCGACGGGATTTTGGAGACTTTCCGATTGCATAAACTTCTGTTCTTGAATAGATTTCTCGGGCCCAGCAGAAGCGATCTTAGAAGGCTTGGTAACCACCGGATTCGGCTGCACGGGTTGCACCGGTTTGTTATTGGCCATGTTTGGTGGTCCATGCAAGAAAGGGCATAAATGTCCTTTCAAGCAGAAACCTTTCTGGAAGAAAATGCAGGCAACGCCTTGTTTAGGCGTAGTAGCCGGAGGTATAGAAAGTCCCACCGGAGTAGGAACTTCGGCCCCCAACAATCCATCAAGAGGCTGAAAACAACACAAGGTAATTAATTACCATTAATAATCAAACATAATTTCTTGAGACAATAACCTGTTTTCGTAAAAAAAAATTGACCCTAAATAAGAATACTTACAGGATGACGAAAACCACATTTTGGATTTAAGCAATTTCCATTCAACCAATACCAGCAATCCCTCGGGTTGACCCGTGCAATGTCACTATGACGATACTCGCACTCGCTTCCCTGTTAGCAGAGTCGATTTAGATAATAAAATTATACACTAAATACTAATATTCAAGAAACGGCTTAATAACAAATCGAACTTGGCATTGAAGACTTAAATCCAACTGCATCAACGTGCCGGTTGCAAGTTTAAGTTTCTTCAAAACCATTAGCATTTCAATTTGTCGATTGTTTAAAGACGATCACATATGAAGTAGAAGTATCATTATCTAGCAAGATAAATGTTTTAGGCAACTTAATAGTACAACAAAATTGCGATTAAAACAAGAAAAATGTTGCTACAAAAGCAACAGAGACAATATACGAACAAACAAACAAAACAGGTCGAGACGTAATTGCCAAATGCTGCTCAAAAACGGTAGCAAGCTTGTTTGTTAAATCCCTACGCCATTTGAAGTTTTAGTGCTCCTATATCGTTATCATTAACTCTTTAAGACAATCATAAAAGCGAAAAGCATAAGGTCTCGATATAAAGGGTTAAACACAAAAACCAAGTGAAACCCTAATTCAAGTTTTCCTTCTTTTGCAATCAAAGATGCCCATCAAAGTTAAAACCCCATCATGTATCATAAATTGCTTACTCCCTCCATCCAGAAAAAGAATTCATTTGACATTAAAATTGACATGAACTAACTGATGCAATACAAAGATCATATAAACAAATTACAATCACAACACTTTTTGGAGCTATAACCTATCCAACATTTGTGTCAATTTTGAGTATAAACTAAAAAGGTAGTCAATTGAATAACAAAAAACCCAAAACTGGACTCTGATTTAGTTTTGGGACAAAACCAAATCATAAACCATCATAAAGATGGTATCATCAAACAGTCTTTAAAATAGATCCAATAAATATATTAATCTCAAGATCCTTAAACAAAAAAAAAAAGAATTAAAAAAAATCAAAGATCCGATTCATTACCAAAAAGCAAGAAAAGCCCACAATTTATACAGCAAGAATATGTGAAAAAAAGGGTACCTTTTTGCAGGTTAGGGGAGATGCAAGAAAGTAAACACAATCGGTGTTTCTTTTCAAAAACTCCTCTTCCTCCGTCGTAGGCGGCGGAGCGATTGCCGACGATGATGGCGGAGGAGGCAATTGAGATTGTTGATGGGTAGCACCACCGCCAACCATGGCTGGGGGTTAGAAGAAGAAAATCGATGGTTGGATCTAGGGTTTGTGAGGCGGCTTAACACATAGGGAAGAGGAATGGATGTAACATTGAATCTGTAAATATAAGGGTTTGTAGGGAAACGAATGGAAAGAAAGAAAGAAAAGATAGCCGCCAAATAGAAAGAGGGATTGGAATTGGATTGTGATAGAGAAAGAAGCCCTCAGCCTCTGAGCCTGAAAGGGGGAAACAAGAAAACAGACCTCCAAAGCCTTTAAGCCGAACACAACCCAACGGCCTAGCTTAACTTAACTACATAAACCTACTTGTATATACATATATGTACAAAAGAGGAAACTTCAAACCACTTCTTGGTTGTGAACGTAAGGATAGTCGAGAGCGCAACACATGGCGGCTTTGAGTGTGANGAGCTGACGTGGCGCCTAGTCATCCGCCACGTGTCGCACTCTCGGCTGTCCTCATGTTCACAACCAAAAAGTGGTTCACATTTGAACCTACCCCTATGTACAAATGTTCAAACGAGAAATATAATTTTTTAAGAAATGCAATCTCAGTTATTTATTCGGTCAATAAAGGCGGTTTTGACCATGGTACCCCCTTTAATAATCTCTATCCTTTCATGAATCGCGTCAATCCTCCATGATCACGTCCACCCTAACCGTAGATGAGTAGCTGAGATTGTTTCTCACATTCTCTTAAATTGGTATGCTTCTCGTATGAATCTCTCTCTCTCTCTCTCTCTATATATATATATATATATAGAAAAGTTCAAATGTGAACCACTTTTTCATTGTGAACGTGAGG
>LUCG01038173.1:0-14549 GCA_001633085.1 Carthamus tinctorius | reverse complement strand
GGGTTCCCTTTTGGTTTTTTGTGATCCTAAAATTACAAATTTTGGCATTATTGTTATTAGTGTTGATGTTTTGCATCCAGATATGATGATCCATGGTATAAATTTAAACCAATTAGGAGTTTCGATTTTTATATTTGTGTTAAAAAGACCACATGACTTTGCACATGTGACATTAAATAGCGCATTAACCGGTTACGTAAATTGGAAGAGAAAAAAAAACTAATCAAAAAGCCGGTTGGGTTTTTCTGAACTTTTTCCCGTTAGAAACTTCAATTCGTTTTATTTTAATCCTCGTCAAATAAGATTCTAGAAATGAAACTAAACCTGACTCTTTGGGATTAAAGCATGAAGAATTATTATCTCTATGTGAAACTTACATCTGATTCTCAAATCTTGAAACAAAAATATAGATATTACTTGTCTGTTTGTTCCTTGTCAGGATCCTCTTCATCTTCTTCTTTGTTCTCTTCATCCTCCTCCTCCTCTTCGTCTTCCGCCGGAGGGTCGTACGGCAGTGGTGGTGGCAATGGTGTTTTCATCGGACTGAACTGCGGGAATATATCAGGCCTTCTTCCCGGCTTTGGCCTCTCCCATTCCTGCATGCAATGTAACATTCACTAAATCAATCTTAAACTGCAAAAACTTTGATTCTTGCATAACCTATCCAAACATTCAATTCCGATCATCACAATACTTGGAATGACACAAACCACCAAGAAAATTTCATGGCATCCATCCTACAAACATAAGTTCTGTTTAAGATGGGTTCTTAAATTCTAAGGAACTACAAGATCTGTTTGTTGGCTATTTGATAATCTGCATTCCAGGATTTAACCCAACCATCTTCCAAAAAGAGATGCAGCTATGTTGAAAACACAATCATCTCATTTGAAAAATAGTAGATATCTCTGAAACGTATGAAATATAGTAGATAGATATTGTAAGGGCAGATGTAGTAGGGGTTGCAAACATATCTGAATAATTGTTACCCGCCTGACATCCTTATCATCTCAAGTGCTCCCTCTGTCCCAAAAGAATGAACACACTCTATTTTGATTTTTGAGCCATCCCAATGAAAAATGCAACATTTTGTTTTTGGAAGATCCTAATTATAATCTGGATTTACCATTTACCTGTTAGCAATTATTACAGCACATTGATGAAAATGATAGTGGCCCTAGTTTTGTTTTATTATACGATGTTTTAGTTATTTGTCAAGTTAATTGCATTTTTTTGCCATGGGGATTGGGGATTGCAATCGGACCCAGATAGCGGGTACTTTCTATGATGTCAGGGTCCAAGGAAGTGATATATACTCCAGCTATGTCTAAAAACAATTATAATCACTATGCAAACTAGAAATTAAAATTTTATGCGCAACACAAAAGAACCAATTATATAACACAAGACGAAGATACTTTTGTTGAGATAGTAACTAGCATCATGGGTATATTTCAAATGGTTGGATCTTAACCTAGTTTAACTGTAGGGTGGTGACATGTGCTTTAATGATCTACTTTGCTTTAAGATAACTCTAATCAATGTTTCGCAGTTATTATTGATGCAGATGTGTACTATTTTGTCTGTTAATCATGGATGTTTGGACCTGCTTGCACGCACCTCAACTAATCCCAAGCAGATGTGTATTATGTTGATTATCCATATGGTTATGGCTCGAGTGTCCATGACCCACAAAATAGCAGAAATTTGATTTGGGCGTATGTTGATACAATTCCATATTGATATAATCAATAGGATACTGAAGCCTAAATCAAGGATGGTGTCAGGAAGAAAACAGAGTCAGCACACAAGCAAAGAGAAATGTCCAAAGGGCCTTTGGACTCCCAAAAGGTTAGGGGTTCAAACCCACCAAAGGTGAGGAGGGTGTCAAAGTTTATTTGCTACTTTTGCTGTATATAAATATATATGCAAAAAAAAAAAACAATGGGTAATGTTTAAGGATGTTGCTGACGGTCTAGGTGTGCTTAGAGAAGAATAAGTTGGTAGAACTGGGTACATTTATTCTAGAAGGAATATAAAATAATAAGGTCAGCTGTAATGACAATAACTTAATGGACTTGGATATGGAAAACGATGCACTTTAATTGTTGAAACATGAGATGAATATGACAAGAAATTTCAGTGTGTTACTTCTCAAGGTGATGATGGAACTCTATCCAACCAGGAGTATAACCTGTAGGTGAACATGCTCACAAGTATATCCTACCTAGGAATGAGGCGAGGGTTCAATGATTAAACAGCATTCAACCAAGAATACAACCAAGATGATATTGTTGACGGTGATTATGAGACATGATGCCTATAATGAGTTAAGGGACATTGAGGTTGATATTAAAGGTTGAATGTACTTATGCACTTGCTTCCATCTGCATGTTTCATTTGTTTGAATATTGTTGCTTACCTCTAACCCGTTTTTCAAATTTTACCATTGCCTTTCTTGCTTTAAAGTTCTTCTTTTTCAAATGTTCTTATGTTATTTTTCCACGAACTTTTTGAGCAAGTTTTACCCTGTTGTTTGCGCATTTCACCCAATCAGGGGCCTTCACGGGAACGGCCTCTGTACTCTTTGGAGTACAGGTCGGGTATGCGTACATCCAACCCCCTAGACCCCACCTTTGGGTGGGATACACTTGCTGTTTGGCTTAAATGTAGAATGTGATTGAAATGATGAAGGTGCAAAAAATAGGTCAAATTGAAGTCTACGTTCTGATTTTCCTGGATACACACCTCCAAATTTATAATACAACCTTTTGACACCGCAACACAGAAGATAAAGTAGGCATGTTGGATGATCTATGTTGTTACGGTTATAGCGGTGGTATTGCAGTCCAAAAATAGCTGTTCTTAGAATTATATAAGAAAATAGCAAAAGTGTTCATAAACGAGCTAATCGCAAGCAGTAGGTTCAGGATCTGAGTCAACGTTATCTAATAAGCAGAGGCTGGAAAGAAGTCATGGTCAGATGGAAAGAAATTAATTGAGAAGTGGAAACCTAACCTTGTTTCTAAAATTAAAATATAAACAAGGGCCCAAGTACAAAAAAGCCAAAGAAGAAAAAAATAACAGCTTAGTTTAAAAGAGGCCAATCGAGAAATACTGGTATTGTGGTCCGCAACTTCACCTAATATTGCGGTAAATTGTGCCAATATTTGCGGTTTTGCAATATTTACCGATATTTGGCCACCACAATATGCTTTTGGTCCGATATCCGCAATATCGCCGCAATTAACAGCATAAGGGATGATGTTATACCCTGGGCATATGGTAGTTAAATAGTCAACATAGTAGTTTGGGGTACAAGTGGCTAATGCATGGGTAATCCATAGATTTACTTTGTATAAATAAGGGGCTTAAGGTTAGAGGAGGAGTTATCTATCAGTTTTGTTAATTGTTACTTTGTAGTTTGGTGAGAGCCTAGGTAGAGATCTCAGCCTCTCAAAAGCTGAGAACATCTTGTAATCATCCGAGTTTGTTAGATATTATGCATTTGGAACATTGGCGAACATCAGACGTTCAATTACTTCTCAATTTCATTATTACCTTCAAGTTGAAACTATGATATTTTGTTAGTAGCATGTCTTCCCTTTCATCTCATTATGCTTAGAAACACAAAACTGTTTCTAGTATTGGTTGAATGTTGCTTCAATTCCAATTTATCTATTTTATGATCATTAGTTTTTTTTATCATGCATAGAGCATTGTGTTCTGCATTTGGTGTGCCTTAGTTTTTTGGCTAGTGCTCTTTTGTACCATCTTCTGATCCAGGTATGTGGAACGTATCATGCCTATAACATCAATTTGACCACCCTCACCCTCTCATAAGCTATGGTTTTATTATGAACTTGGTCACCTATATATTAACCATCACCATTGGCTGGTTTCCACTATCACATTGATGATTAATACTCTCACTCATATCCTGATAAAAGTTTGACAGCCTGCTTAAATGAAGACTTCCTTGTCTACATCACGATTTTCTATTTCCAGAGACACTATGTCATTGTCATTATGGCTCAGCTCGTTCATTAGATAGTGACCCTCCAACTACTATTGACCACTTCTATTGCGAACTAGATATACCACAAGTATACCACTAACACGTTTCCTCGATCATTACTATTTCTTTAAGTGGCGAATGCATTCAGGTTTAGTGACATGAATAAAACCAAACCAAATGGACCCAGTAATCCCACACAATGGTAGGCTGTGGGGAGGGTGATAAGATGTACACAGGCCTTATTTCCACCTTAAGGGGTAGAGAGGTTGTTTATGTGACGGCCCCTGGCTTGCAGAACAAATAGATAAAACAAACGATTAAGATATAAGTGAGGGTGTGTGAAAACATTTAAACAGACAATGTAACAAGGCAGAGGAAAGGGAAATAGGTTACACAAACACGAGGAACAGAGCACAGTGCACAATACAGACAACTACAAGTCTACAATTACAAGAAGAAAATCTATGACTAATGTACAGCAAACATGTCACACGCAGGAACAACAGCATAATTGTAAGGTAGGACAAAGTAAACAACCCTCCATCGACATTAAGACGCTGGTAACATAACAGACACCATGCTACCCCTCTCCCCGACTCATCCTCTAATTTAACCAACCAGTTCTTATGCGAAATGTTACGCCATCCTCTACTTCTCCCTCCATCTGAATCATAGACCTAGATACTTGAAGCTGTCTGTCTATTTAAGGTATCATTTGATTCCCAATTTTTGACTTCAACTTCCTTCTCGATTTTGACTTAAAGCTTACCAAGAAATTGTTTAAGCTTGACACCATGATAAAAATTTCATACTTAAGTATGTAGGTAGGTTTAAAACACTTGAAACTTCAGAGACGAGATGTAGTTTGCTTTGTAGCTAGTTTTTAAAAAGTAGCCTCATAAAGAACAAGAACATAAATATATCAACAACTAAAATGCTATGATCTTTGTACTTGGAATAATCAACAAATGAACAAACAGGTCAACCACAATGTTCAATTAGAAAAATATACAAAAGAGTGGGAATAGGTCAATCACAGTGTTCTTTTACCATATATTTTGTTCATATTTTTGGTAAATCCATTCTAGCAGCCATCCCAACCCCTGTTTTGTTGTATCATTATTTAAAGAATAGTTGTATAAGTGATCGGGAAGACGTTTTTACTTTTAAAAAAGAAGTAAAATGATTTTAAACACTACTACAAGATAAAAGTCAGAATACTGGGTGGGTTTGCAATAGTTCAGGGTCCTCATCAGCACTATTTGGTGGGTAAAGAACATGTGAGAACGAAAAACTACAAAATAGTTCCAAATTGAATCTTACACCCATGTAAGTCGCGTGCCACTATTCTTCGCCTAGGGACTCTCATAGTTACAAGATAGCAAAGGGATAAAACTTGTAGTTTGGCAAGTAACTGAAAACACAACTTTTGCAGTTCACTCTTTACTGTAAAGGCTTCATAAGGTGTTGTTATTTGTTAATACTTAATACATTTCTTATTTAACGAACCTCACGAAAGTGATTTGAACTCAAAACCTTCACGAATTCAACTAACAGAAATAAGTGGATCAATGAATCAAGTTTCTAACAAATCAACATTAAACCATAATACATGTTATTCTAACATCTAAGTCAGCTGCAATAGGCAAGACAAAGGAAAGGTAACAGTAGTTGAATAAGACTAATCCTAAATTCAACAACTAGTTCTTAGGGTTGAGCTAATTAGGCTTAAAAGCTGAGCAATTCAGCTCTTAATATTACTGTTCTCCAGCTACTATGGCTAAACAAATTGAATCTCTCTAATGCCATAAACCGATTGACTGAAAAGCAGATAAACGAACGGTATGAATCAATTAGTACCCTAGCCATTCAAATTAACATTTCTACTCCAATACAGATACACAGGAAATGAGAGATAGATAGAAAGGAACATACGATAGGGAAATCGAGAGGGTTCCGGCGAGTCAATCTCTCTTCGTCCGGTGCCATACAAACAACCATGGAGGCTTTCCGATGAGCAGGACCGCATCGACGAAATCTGGAAACTGATGAAGGTGCTATGTATGATGAAGGCGGTGATATCGAAGCCAAAGAAGGTGCAAAGGAATGCACAGATGTGCAAATCGCCGCCATATCTTGAGCTCTTCTTCTTCCAAATCAACGCAACTGAAAACCTACAAGTACGAAGCCGCCGGCCACAATCGCCACCGCCCCCCAACTGCCTCTCTACGGAGGAGGTTTAAGAGGATAATTCTATCTATCCACTTTACATTCCGACGCAGGGTGTTAAATGCAATTTTGGAAAACAACAGGGGTGGATTCTGAATGTTTCAGGAAGAGATAATAGTGAATTACATGATTGGTCCTGAACTATTGTTTAGTTTTTATTTTCAGTCCCTTGATAAGAAGTTTCAGTTTTTAAATACTCCAAGGACCGTTTTTAACATTTTCTAAAGGGTGAAAAGAAAGACGTGGCCAAATAAGCTCCAGAAAATATGAGAAAGAAAGAGGGTATTTGCTCATTTCATTCAACTTTCAACCTCAAGAAAGAAAAAAGTGAGAAATTTCAAAACTTATTTTTGATTTCTTGATAATATTTGTGGATAAGGTTTCACCAAGATGTCACTACACAACCATTTCTTACATGCAAAAAGAGAGATTCATCTTCCATCATGCATTCTCCCTTCCATCCTGCTTCACTCAAACAGGTATCCTCTCTCTCTACAGTTTACTCCCAATTGGCACATTTTGCTTCATATTGGGGTGATCACAAGTTTGATCTTTGAGGGTCTTTATTAGATACCCACAAGCCCCTTTGGGTTTATTTTGTCTCATTTCATGTTTAGAAGTGAAATCTTGGATGGATTTTGATGATTAGAGTTCAATTCCCAAGCTTTTTGGAGTTGAAAAACTGGGTCATTTTCCATCATTAGCTAAGAGTCTTTTAAGTTTGGAAAGTATATATTTGCAGGGTGGAATCCAATCATGGGATGCAGGTAATATATGATTTATGGCAATGAAATCAGGAATCTTGATCTTCATCTTGATCTAAAGTAGTTATTAATGTTCTTTTGGTGATGAATGTGATTATATGACCCCCTTTTGCTCTTTATTGTTGATACCCCATTAGCTTTTATGGACTTATATGCTATCTAAAGCAAAAAGAAATGGGATTGTGGCTTTAATTGTAGATAACACCAAATTGATGTAATAAGTTTTCTTTGAGAGTCATTTGCATACAAAATGGGAGAATTTGGTAAAGAAAGGTTACATTCTGTCATCATCAAGAAGCACAGAAATGGACCAATCACCAGCAAGTCAAAGATTCAAGCAGCTTCTACCATGGTACCATCACAACTTAAAATCCAACTTTTGACAATTTGACTTGAAAACTAGCAAAAAAGTTTGATCTTAAAAACAAAGTGTTTGATGATTTCTATCTGTTTTCAGGAAACACATCTTAATGAAAAAGCCCATTTTGGTACAGTCTCAGCCGTTGTGAGTTCACGAACTCATTCGCGCTGCAACACCTGTCTAGAAAACAAAAACAACAGTTGCCAAACAGTCCGATCACGAACCAAACTGATGAAAATCTTGATCGAGAGAAAAAAGCCGCAAGAAGTCCAATCGATCATGAAAGATCTAATCGAAGACGGCCACATACCCACTCTTGTCACATACACAACTCTCTTAGCCGCTTTAACACTTCAAAAGCGTTTCAATTCCATTCCTTCCCTCCTCTCCAAAGTCGAAGCGAATGGCTTAAAACCCGATTCCATTTTCTTCAACGCCATCATCAATGCCTTCTCTGAATCAGGAAACATCAAGGAAGCCATGAAAATGTACAAGAAAATGAAGGATAGTGGATGTAAACCCACAACAAGCACATTAAACACCTTAGTTAAAGGACTAGGGATCATAGGGAAGCCTGAGGAGTGTTTGAAACTTTTGGAGATGATGACGGTTGAAGAAAAAGTGAAACCGAATGATAGAACTTTTAACATCATTGCTCAAGCTTGGTGCAGTCAGAAGAATATTAAAGAAGCTTGGAATGTCGTTGATAAAATGGTTGCGTATGGGATAAAGCCCGATGTGGTGACCTACAACACGATAGCAAAAGCTTATGCTTTGAGTGGAAATACGTATAGAGCCGAAGAGATGATATTTGAGATGCAGAATAACAAAGTGGCGCCAAATAAACGGACTTGTGGGATTATAGTGAATGGGTATTGTAGGGAAGGTAATATGATGGATGCTATGAGATTTGTTTACCGGATGAAGGATCTTGGAGTGGTCCCAAACGATGTCGTCTTCAATTCGCTTATCAAAGGGTTTCTTGATGACGCAGATTCAGATGGAGTTGATGAGGTATGCATGTATATATGTATTCATGTTTATACTTTGGCCATAAACAAGTTTGCTTTACAAACTTATTGAAAAACCTCTAGTTAGTTTACCTATAAGCTAGCTTTTAACTTTGGTGATTCAATAAGGGGTTGTTTGGCGGTTGTTGAATGGTTCGGTCCAGTATGATTAAGTGGTTTGAGTGATTATGAGGCTCTTATGATATGGTGCACAATGAAAAATGGTTGTTTGGTAATTATTCAGAATGAAATTAGGGTGCTAAACGGTTAAGAGAGGCCCAAGATACAAAATCATTCAGAACGATGTAGAACCATTAAGAGGTAGACCTTTTTTTTATCAAACAAGATTCACCTCTTAGTGACGCAGATGATGTCTCTTAATAGAACTATTTTAGGTTATTTTACATTGCCATCTAGCTGATAAGTTAGTTTTCACCATAACATGATTAATTACTTATATAGCTTTTCAGCTAACAGTCAACTTATTAGCTAATTTGCTAAGCATAAGATATTATCACACTCTTTAAACAATGCCACTTGATTGAATACTAAGATCTGTGATTCTTACTTTTGAGCTTTCAAGGATGCTTGAATTTAAGCAATCCAAAATGGGTTCTTAGGGATCAAACTGATTATGTTTTTGTCTGAATCTGGGCAGGCACTAGAGTTGATGGAGGAATTTGGGGTAAAACCAGATGTGATAACATTTAGCACCATTATGAATGCATGGAGTTCAGTAGGATTAATGGACAAATGTCAAGATATCTTTGATGACATGATCAAGGCTGGGGTAGAACCAGACATTCATGCATTCAGCATCTTGGCCAAAGGCTATGTCCGATCCGGTGAACCCGAGAAAACAAAAGCAATTTTACAAGCTATGAGGGCAGCAAATGTAAGCCCAAATGTAGTCATCTATACTACCATCATCAGTGGATGGTGCAGTGCAGGGAAGATGGATTATGCCATGGAGGTTTTCGATGAAATGGGCAAAATGGGTATTTCACCTAATTTGAAAACATTTGAAACTCTGATTTGGGGTTTCGGAGAGGCAAGAGAGCCATGGAAAGCTGACGAGCTTCTGCAAATCATGAAAGAGAAGGGGATCGTTCCACAGAAGAACACTGTTGAGCTTGTTGCAGAGGCGTGGCGTGCGATTGGTGTAGATAATGAAGCCAAAAGGATTATGGATCCTATTGAAAAAGACGATGAGAATTATAACGAATATGATGAGGATAATAGTGATGATGATGATGATGATGATGAAGTTGTTGATTCGGGTATACAGTCAAGAAGCAGAATTGTTGTTGAAAGATCAAAATTTTCAGCAGAGAGCTTCAGAAGTGGCACAAGAAAGTCCATTTTGTTTGGTCATAATTGTCGATTTGGGGTGAAAGCAATGTCGATGATTCAAAATCCGGTTCATGTTAAGGTGCAGGTTGCATTTTATGGGCATATGAACACTTGCAAACTAGTGTTTTGAGTGTTTACAATGCAGCAAACTGTGGATATGAAGCTGAAGCCTCTTGAAGGTGCAAAGAGATCAGGACTAAGTATTTCATTCAAATTTTGGAAGCTGATTTCTATGGTTACCAAGAACTGGTAACCAAAATTGTGTAATTTCTGTTTAAAGCAAGCCTAGATTCACTGGCAGACATACACATTTCCTTTTGCCCTCATAAATCCAAAGAAAAAAAATCTGTACATGTTTTCCATATAATTGTAATAAAAAAAATAATCCAAAAACAGTAAATTTGTTTATTTAGATGATTTGGTGTTTAATGTTTTGGGTGAGGGATGGTCAATGAATTACAAATACTAATGGCTAGCTATAGACAGTATTTGAACAACTTAATCCAACACCAACATTCTAAAAATCCACCAAATCCTACCTATGCTACAAAGAAAACAATGCAAATTATGTTGGGTTTAACAAGTTGTACATCGTTTAAAATCTAGCTAAGCATTTTTGTTTGAAGGAAATAAAATAAAAATGAAACCACACAAAAACACTAAGGGTACGTTCCTTTGAAGGGAATGGTATGGAATGGAATTGAAAGGATTTGTATTACAAATCCATTCAATTAGTTTGTTTGATAAATCATAGGATTTGGTTAATGGATTTTCAAATCCTTGCGTCCCTTTTTGAAATCCCATAGATGGTGGATTTTGAAATCCATTTATAATGGGTAGGATTCTCAAATCCCATAGATGGTGGATTTAAAATACATGTATAATGGTTAGGATGCTCACAATTTCAAAAATGCTTACACATTTGATGTTTAAGCATTTTGAAATCCCTTTTGGTTTTAACTACTACTTAAAATCCATTCCATTCCATTCCATTCCCTCAAAACGAACACACCCTAAGAGATGGTTTTGGTACTAGAAGATTAAGTGGTCGAAATGATTAAAGAGGCTCTTAAGATATGATGCAAAATGAAATATGGTGGTTTGGTAATTGTTGAGAAAGAAATCAAGGCTCTTAATGGTTAAAAGACGTCCAAGATACAAAATTCCAAAGGTCTTGAAACGATTAAGAGGCAATCTATTTTTTTACCAACCAAGATACAACTCTTTAACATTTAAGAGGCTGCCTCAAACAAACAAAGACATGGATACATAACCAAATTCCATCACTATTTAAGTCACTTTATTCGTACATTTCAAGATGCATCATGTCTTCAAGAGAGCTCATATACAAATTCAACAACGAACATCCAAAAACAGGACAACAAAGAAGAAAATAATGAAACAACCACAAGAATGAATTCGATTTGTATATTAACCAAACTACGAAACAAATCAATAAGGACTTTGGTTGAAAAGATGATCCACGCCTTATGCAGATGTGCTTATCCTGTAGCGATCGGTTGAAGCTTTTGGCACCAACAAAGAAACCTAAATTAAACATTTCCAACAAAACTCAACTTACAACAATCAAATTAGAATAAACAAGATTCAAAAAATTTAGTAAATTTAGAAAGCATCATAGATAAAGATTTACAACATATGATGATTCAGACATATGCTTGTCATTGTGTAAGATTTCTTAAAATCATTTGCCCAAATAACATCTTCAAATTACAAAGGATATAAAAAACAATTCAAAAGCAAAGTAATTAGCAAATGAAAAGTGGGATTCAGTTTATGGGTGGTGATATAACAGTATGGTCGGCAAGGTGATTTTGAGTCACCATTACGACGAACGAGACCTTATCACATTCGTCATTATCCCATCTTCATTCTAAACAAAACTCAATTACTTTATAAACATTTATTCTACAAAAATAAAGAAAGAGAGTTCATCAGATAGGAGCGAAAGACTTAAGATATGTTTAATCACAGAATATCATGTGAACTATGCAAATGGTCATCATTTGAAGCTCTCTCTCCATTAATTCCTTCTAGCAAACTACATACATAAAAGATTGAAAAGTAAAGAAGTGATCTCAACCACTTATCCGGTTAATAAAGGAGGCTTTGACCAGTTACGTTGGACGCGATCAAGGAAGATTGACACGATTCATGGGAGGGTGAAGATTATTAAGGTGGAAACCACACTCAAAGCCGCCTTTATTGACCAAAAAGGGAATGAGATCACTTCTCTCCTTATATATATATATATATATATATATATCAAAACCAAAATGTTAAACAGCAAATCCTCAGGACGCTAACAGTATTATTGTTGTAATCATGATTCATTACATAAAATACTTATCATCATAGGCTTGCATATTAACAAAAAAAAACAAAACATTTTCTCAAATAATAACCTCTCTCCATCAATTCCTTTTTAACAACTAGAAAGAAGAAAACAACATATATATATACACAAATTTCAAAACAAAAATGTTAATCAGCAAATCCTCAGAAGGAAGGCAGTATTGGTTGTAATCATCATTCAAGATTCATCACATAAAATACTAATCATCATAGGATTGCAGATTAACAAAAAACCAAAACATTTTTTCAAATTATAAAAAGATGAAAATTGTTGGCCTCATTGAGAAGATTAGGTTAAACAACATGGTTTTGTTCAGACATATGCTTGTCTTTGATTTAGAATTTAATCATTGGCCACATCCAAAATACACTCCAAATCAATGAAAATTATAGTTTTTGAGATCCAAATAAATATGCAAAAATTGGAAGGACTCAGTTTATGGGTGGTGATATAACAGTTTGGTCGGCAAGGTGATTGAATCACCATTACGACGAACGAGACCTTATCACATGGAGTCGTCATAGCCCCCTTTTTTCTGAAAAATTCAAAAAACTTAACAACAGAATCGAATTCAAAATAAGAAACGATTAAAACAAGATCTAGATAGAAAAGAGAGATAAGAGCAGATTGAAGATCAATATGTGGATGAACCAGATCTTCAATCGAGAACCCTAAAAGGGGTTAATTGATAAACCCTAGATGTAGAGAGAGAAAGAGGCGATGAAGATGGAGGCATTGTGCATTTCTTTTTATAGAGGGGGGGTCGACGAGGGTTTATTAGGGTTTACTCCATTGCAACGGTAGTAGGGTTTTACTATGGTGTAACATGGTCCATGTGTTGTTTCCTGCGCCGCAAAGGAAAAAACTACATTTGATGCTTTACCGGTTTGTACAATTGCTAATTAATTACTAGAGTAAATTACGGATTCGGTCCCCGTGGTTTGAAATTTCTTTTGGATTTAGTTCCCCGGAGGTTTTTTTTAGTCCGATATAGTACCTTGAGTTTGCTTTTCGGTAATGTATTAGGTGGCGTTTGGTTCACTGTAATTAGAGGGAATTGGAATCCAATTTCAGGATTTCTGTGTTTGGTTCACCATTTATATGATGGAATTGGAATCCTTTGCACCTAAACTTTCCTTCATTTGAGGGAATTCATATTCCTTCCCTCTCCCTATGGAATTTAGATTTCTTCTAACCATCAGACCTCTCCTTCACTCGATTGGGTGTTAATCGGGTCAACCCGATCAGTTTTCGGGTTCATCAAGTTTTTAAAAAATAAATTTCATCTAAACTCGAACCTATTAAGCTTCGGTTGAGGTCAATTAGATTTCGAGTCAGGGGTGGCCCTGGGCATAGGCCAAAGGGGCGACGGCCTAGGGCATCATCTAGCCCAAGGGCATCACTCTGACAAGCCCATGTATTCATTAGTAGGTTCAATTTTGGGTTTTTGGGCCTAATTTTACTATGGTTGTGACTTGTGATCGCTTCATATATGAATATCAAATCAATCTAAGCCTACTACAATTTACACTGAACGGAATTATAGAAGTATAGAACTGAATGATTGGAACGAAATCAGTCGCCAATTTCTGCCAATCGCTCGTCAATCGACCTGCTTTCTATTCGATCTTCCTGTTTTCAAAATCAGAAATCGAAGTAATCCATTTTTTCACTCTTCCTGCTTTCGATCAAATCTCAGTAGGTTTTTTTGGTTGCAATTTCACGATTCACAACTCACTACTAAACTAAACCACGTGCTTCTATTCTCTATATCTTATTGCTTGTTTAAAATATGTTTCCTCGATCACAACCTTTGGGTGCTCAAAATAGAAAAAGAAAAAAAGGATACACGGAAATTGCTCAATTTATGTGAGGTCCTTTCTCGTTGTATCCTTTTGCTTTTAATTAATAAAGACCTAGCGTGGGGATGAGCCATCTAGCTTGACTAGGTTCCAAACCCCTTTAAATTGTTGTTTGGTTTTTCGTTTGCATACTAAGGGGCATTTTTTTTTGACCTTTCACCATGGGCATCCAAGATCTTAGGACCTGCCCTGTTTCGAGTTATAGGGTCGGTTTACAACTGAACCCAGATAACCCAACCAACCAGATTCAAGTTCGGGTTAACAAGGTATGGTTATTCAAATTTGGGGTAGATTGTTCAGGTTACCCAATTTATAATTATATTATCCGATTTAGGTGATGGGTAGAAAGAAAATTTGGTTTGGTTCGACTCGAAACCTAAACCGTATTCAATTCGGTTACTGGGTATAACTTTAATACTTCAAAACTGATTAACCCTACCCAAGCGACCCGAAACTCGAACAACCCGACCGAGAATCGAAAACACCCATAGGTGGTTATGGGGTGGTGGAATTACATTCAAATTTCAATTCCTAATGACACAACCAAACACAAAAGGCAAGGAATTGGATTCAAA
>LUCG01037992.1:0-10432 GCA_001633085.1 Carthamus tinctorius | reverse complement strand
GCTGTCCTCACGTTCACAACCAAAAAGTGGTTCACATTTGAACTTTCCTCTATATACATATATGTATATGTATATTATAGGGTCAGGTTGCAAACTCAAATTTGATTGTGAACGTGAGAATAGCTGAGAGCACGACATGTGTGCTATTCGGCTCCTATTCGGTCTAAATAATACAAGATTGTTCAGACTGATTACTATGCATTATTCAAGACGAATAATACAATATTCAGACTAAATAATAAAACATTCAATATTATTCAGTCTGAGTATTGTATTATTCAGACTGAATATGTCACATGACGTGCTTTCAGCTGTCCTCAAGTTTGCAATAAAAAATGAGTTTTCATTTGAACTTTCTCCTCTCTCTCTACTTGTGTGTATATGGTCTGAAAATTGACCTTATAAAAACCTGATTTATATAGTTTTGAACTTTACATAATAATATTAATATTGATTTAGCTAAAATTGTTTTTCTAAACATTAATGAAAAAGAAATATCAGAAATCGGTTCATGAATCATGATAAAGGGGCAATTTTATTGTAAAGGGAAAAAAGAAAATTACATATGTCATTTTCATGTGTTTGCTTTTTTCATTATTTTATTTTTTCTTTTAAATAATCCTTTAGGTGGTTTTGACTAGAAATGGAAATAATTATGAAAAGAAAAAAAGGAAAGCAAAAGAATAAATAAGGTAATGGGCAGGTAGCTGACCGTTTGGGCTTTACTTTTCTTAAGATCCATACACGTGGCTACCTTCAGTGGCTGTAAATAAGCGGGCAATATTTCGGGCAGGCCCTAAAATATCTGGCCGAATACCACTTGATGAAAACAAGTGTAAAGAAAAAAGGTTTCTCCTTTTTTTTTTCATATTTATTGCTTTGTAAGTTACTTTTATGTCCCTGAGTTATGGACTCAAAACATATTCAATGCCTAAACAATATTTTATATACCATAACAAGGCTTAATTTTCCAAATATATATNATATATATATATATATATATATAAATGATGTATATAATAAAAGAATATAGATTATTTGTATGAAACTATTTTATTTATTCACATGTAGTAAGTAAGATAATGAAAATTAGTATATAAAGTCAAACGTAGGAAGGGTAACCGAAATGATTTTTTTTTATATATATTTAGCTATTGTTACATATGCTTTAAAAATTGCAAAGACCAAGAAAATAAAACTTTTACTTTTCTCATGGCTTGAAAATTCAAGATCAAATTATAATAAATAACAACACATTTTACTTTATTTCTATTTGATTATTTTAAATCATCTAAGTAAAAAAGAAACATGTAACTAATGACATGCTGAAAATTAGAATAACTTGTATCACAACTTTTTAATGGTTGACGGTTTTTACAACCGATTTTCAAGGTTTCATGGTTTTATCCATGTTTTTTAAACTCCAATGACAAAATATAACTGAAGTGAGAATATATTTTTATTTAGTAAAAAAAATTCCAATTAAAAATAGACGAACTCATTTGCTATATTTTTCGTTTTGGCCATCTTTGAATATCTGAAATTTGTATTGACACGGACAATACTTCATATTTCTCTTACGGGATGTTTTTATGTTCTTGAATCTTCTACTTAGATGTTATCACGTGGTAATCTTTAAAAAGCGTAGTTTAGTTAGTTTTAGTATCTTTTAAGTATTTGGACCATAGAATGATGAATTAATCAGTATTTTGTCTTGACATAGTTAGAGTTAGTATAGTGAATATGACAAACATTTGATACTAAAATCATCAATTTTAAGAGTGAATAACATGTATGATGCATATATTTATGTACTTATATACCTTAACTGTAAATAAAGGGTCTGTTTATAACAATAATTCATAGTGAAAGGATGAATAAGGTAATTTGGTTTTCCTATTTTTTTAATTAAAAAAAAAGGTGAAAACGACAAGGGTGACTGTGGCATCCAACCACCATGCCGACCCACTTGTGGCTTGTATCCAATCAGAGCAAAGCTTTAGATATATATTGAATGGTTGAGATCTCTTCAAGGACACGTGGCGTAAGGATGTAAGAGTATTATATCTCCTCTGTCATATTCTTGTAATAAATCAATTCCATGTTGGGTGGGGTCCACACATGGCATTGCATGGCATGTTATGATGCCACATGATCATGTAACCATCATCATCAAACACATGTATTTGTCCATCCTATCCTACTAACCCCTTTCAACTTTGTTGTAGTTCAAAAAAAAAAAAAAAGGCTCTTTGTTTAAAATACTTGTAAAATATGTAATTTATTTACATAAACAAGTTGCAAAGTTTAATTTTGTTTTACTTGTAACAAAGTTTGGTGGTTAAACATTTTAATTGCAAATTTTCTGCTTGTTTTCGTTAAAATGTCTGATTCGTTATACGTTTATACCATATGGGTTCATTTGATTCATTTCCTTAAAAACAAGCCGATTTTAGTTACATTCCCCTATATAATAAATAAAAATAAGATTTTGTAGATGATATTTTGGGTCTTGCATGGAGCTTTCTAGAAAGTATTGGTAGAAGCTTACAATAAATGTTTTATTAATTCCGCTAATTAATTATGGGGTGGGCTATTTACACCCTTTCAATTACCAATCACACCCCCAAAAAAAGTGAATTGTTCTCACACCCATCAACATCAATTTCCCCTTTTTACATTTCTAATGCACCTTTTTACATTCCTAATACAACCCAAAGGATGCAAATAACAATCCCCTTAATTATATGTCTATATATGACTCAAATGTACTTTCATATTCAATGAATATCAAGACTTGTTCAAACATCTATTGACTTAACTCATGTTGATTGACTTTTTTAGGTGTATTGATGTTAAATTCTACTAATACTTTGGGGTTCCATTGATGTCTTGTTGATGTATCTCAATATGAATAGAATGTTTTGATTTGTTGTGATTTCAAGTTTCTTCTAGTGAAGATTGCCAACCAAAGTATATCTTTGTGCAATCAAGGTTGTTAAAGGGGTCATTTACCAAATGTTTATTAGGAAAACGCTTACCAGTAAATTCAACGCCATTACTTACCTACTGGCTAAGATTTTTAGTCAACCAAAATGTATTGTATGCGACGATTTTCCCGATAAGCATTAACCGTGGTAAGAGTTTTTGCCCTCACTTACCGAGTAAGCTAGACTAGGGCCCTTGCGTTAGCTTTTATCCGTAAGATTCTTGGCCCCTGCCATGTTCATCCGATAAGATACTTTGACTTGATAAACGCTTACCTGGACAATCATTTGGTAAATGGCCTCTTAAAAATGTTTTCAACCTTTAACAAATGGATTAACACAACGGAGATAATGCTAAAATAAAGAAAGCTTGAGTTAAAGATGCAATATTGAGATTTAAAACGGTTCATCAAACCTTGGCTACTTCCACTTTTCTAAGCTCATCTACAGATAAAATTTCACTACAATGTTTTCTTTTTGTTAATAATAGGCGTTTAGGTCAACTTACCCGTCTGATCACTAGAATACTGGAGAATAAGAAGAAGAAAAAAACTCTAGTTACTACAAGATTCCATTTGACGATTTTTAAAGAGTATCGTCAAAGATCCAAGTTTTATTCCTAGTTCAATAAATAGTTTTAAAAAAGAAGGCACTGAGACCAGTTATTATTCCTAATTATATTTGTTAATGTTGATTAAAATAATAAAGATGCTTTGAATTAATTAAAATATGGAGAAGATGGAAACGTGGCTTCATTTCCATCGTAGATGCGGGTCCAGTGGTATTGATGGAATGAGATTATGAGAGGCAGCCAATAAGAAGAAAGTATTACAAAGTTTGGACGGTTTAAAAAGCCCAACCATCGACTTTTATTTTTCTAATGTTATCATTATTGTGATTTCAGAACTATGTATTCTTATTCTATAAATAAAACACATGTTTTCTTTTTAAAACTTACTCTAAAATATACAAATGTTTTCCAAAATATAGATGTAGAAATGATAGGTGTAATCCACTAATTCTCTTTCCTCATATCATTCATTGATTTTAAGTAACACTTATCTTGATCAAGTGAGTAGAAGGATGAGTAGGAGAAAAAAGAAGGAAATATAATTTGTCAATTTCTTTTAGTATTATTCTAGATCTAAACAGCCAGCTAACAACCTTAAAATTTGGAGCCTTTGAATGTACCAATGCTTTTTATTTCAATTAAAAATCACTTTTTTTCAGGTTCAACTCATAATAAAACAAGAGCAGGTCCAGTAAGTTAAGAAGTGTGGTGGCAGTTGGGTGAAAGGTTATGACTTATATTTCTTTTGCAACACATTCTTTCCCTGGTGGGGTTACAATTGTCATAAAAGAATGAAATGCATAATCTACTAATAAATGAAGTTTAGAAACAAATCCCATAGAAAGAAAGACCAAATCTATAATTTAGTAGTCATAAAAGAATGAAATGAAGGCTGTGTTGATGAAATTAGTTCAACTTCAAGTTATGGTCGTCTCTTTGTGCTGCAAGTAGCTGCTTTGTCTTTTCAAGAACACCAAAGAAAATGGAGCCTCCGATGCCTATCCACAGAACCCTCGGCCCCATCCCCTGCATTAATAATACCATTCTCAACAACCCTTTCTCTCNATATATATATAGAGAGAGAGAGAGAGAGAGAGAGAGTCAATCAACACTTCACTAAATAAACAACATGCAATTATTAATAGAAAGGAAGGAAGATTGCACCCTTAGAAATGCAGAAGGCCCTTCTTCCTTTAAAATAGTGCCTACACAGTGGGAGATACTTGTGTACTGGTTTGATGATCCCTGCCACCCAAAAACATCATCTCAAACACCTTCACTCATCTTCTACATTATTAAATAAACATATATAGATTTTTCTATTTAAAAATAAAATAAAATAGAAATAGAGTGGAGTGGAGTGGTGTACCTGAACCATCAACCTGGTCTTTATTACATCTAATGGTGTTGTTACAGCTCCTGTGATTGCACCTGTACCACAAAATTCATTATTACAAATGGATATCACTAATTTTTGCTTCATTTTACTTGCTTATTTTCTAAACCATATACTTCAAAGATTGCCCAAATAAGTACATGGTTAAAAAATAGAGCAGAACAAAATGTACTTCAAAATGGTTTAACGAATAGCTAGTTACCTGCAAAAGCACCAATCACAGCATTCTCAGGACCACTAAGATTCCTCTTTGCCTGCAGAATTATTAAGAAAACACACTTCTGACCTCATCATGTCAAAAAAGAAATACATCATAACCAAGTAAGATTGCGTCTTTTGTTCTATACCCTTCCGATAACATGAAAATCATGACATTAGGTACATCCCACCTTCTAATGCAAATACAGCATAATGCAACAAGGCAAACATGTAGCTATTATAGTAAATGGTGAAATCTTTCAACAGCTACATGCCTTATTTTAAGGACATACCAAGTTACAACATGGGATATGAAAAGGTCAAGAATGTACCATTCAGATGTTTACTATAAACATGGATAAAAGTAAGCTTACCGCTAGTTTATACCCAATTCGAAGCTGCTCATATATGCAAAATTGGAGGGCATCAAAAGGCAAGTCTCGCAACAGAAAAGAACTATACCCCTACAATTTCAATAAAAGGAGTCAAAGAAGCATAAACAAATAGAGGGCTCCCAACATCTCATTAAACACAAATCAGACACGGTGCTACTTCAGGACCAGAACTTATTAGACTATTGATAATGAAATAGGACCAACTCTCAGAACCAGAATTTATGAACCCTCAATTCTGTCTGTTGCTCAAATCACATACCACAAAAAGCCCTTTAAAGCCCTCTTTAGCAACAATAAGGCGAACAGCATCAGGGGCTGAAGCAAAATGCCCGGTCTGCATCCTTTGCTTAACAACCTGCAAAACATGGTAAAGAAGGAGCTATACAGCAACATATTAAGATAAGATCAAGAGTTAACGATGAAATACCTCTGTTGGTACGCGTACAATAGAAGAGGCAGCTCCTCCAACAGCACCTGCAGTCTACATTAAGTTTAAAAGGCGGTACAAATACCAACAAAAAAAATATACGCAAATACACACATACATACTATATGAGAATATGATATTACAAGCTGTGGGTGATGCAAGAAATGACCAGTGCTTGATGAAAATGAGATACAAGCCAATGAGCCATCATGAATTTTGAGTGAGTTTCTGCTTTCTCAACTACTACTCAATTTGGATGATCACCCAAGTCCCTTTTTACCTATGTATTTATTACTTACATATAATAAAAACCCTACAAGTACATTTAATGACACACGTAATATAGGAAAGAAATAGTAAGAACAGAAAATATTCCAAACGCAGATACCAATTGCAGTAAAAATGACCATAAATGTGAAGACATAAAAGTGAAGGCATATCTCTGATCTTTATCATTTTTCATTTAACTATGCAAAAGAAATGCAAAACAGCCCACAAAATCAACATAAATAAAAATTAATACCACTTGGATATTCTGCAGTATTTGTTTGTAGTCGAACATTACATGTGCAAGCTCAGAGAAAAACAGGTGTTTAGAGGCATGTTTGTCGTGGTTAAACTCGTATTAAAGGGTTGCCAGTCCTCATATTAACCATTGTTTAACGCCTCCCTTGAAATCCTAGGGCAATCAATGTCATCTTGTCTTATGATATGCAACTGTAATCTTAATCAAACATATGGTGACTCAAATATTATGTGCTACAATATTACAGTGACAGAAGCTATTAAATACTCGGAATACATCACATTCAGTCAAGATTGGCACCGTAGAGTCACATTTAAACAGCTAGACAGGTCAAAATACTTGAATTAGATTTGCGGAAGGACCAAAAAGAAAATCAGACTTCTTTGAAACTGCCTTCCAATTTAGCACGCAAAAGGTTTCTTATAACTTCCTACCAAGATAAAGAAGTCACGCAACTCCTTAAGGCTATCCAGAGAAAATCATGCATGCCAGAAACATTGACCAGCAGGCATAAAGGCAGACGAAGAAAGCAACTAAAAACTTCACATCCTACAGCTCAAGTCAAAAGTATTAAGGATAAGTAGATCATAATCAATATATAACATCAAGAACCATTTACAGGAAAGAAAAATCTATGACAACCACTAAACTCGACGATTTACCTTTTTAGAGAAAGCATGCGAGTTAATACATATTCTCCAATTCTCTCTAATGATGCTTTTTCTCCAAGAAAGAGAAAATGGTGATTTTGGTGGTATCTTTGATGGTTGCCAAAGAATTACTCTTTCACCAATTGGCAATTATCACATTGCTCCAGCAAAACTAGACCATTGTGGGTACATACCTCTTTTCCCAAAATTTTAGCATGTATATAGTTGGAGCACTCACCAGGTGAGCCAAGGCACTAAGATTTTCGGGGAAGCTCTTCAGTAGTTTTTGCTTTGTAGGTTCGTATACACCAATAAATATGGCTGACGCACTGAAAGGATTAAAAGAGTTCAACAACATTTTCCTTAAAGTAGGAATATACAAGTATATTACAAGTCCCAAAACAATGGCAACAAGCTGTTTTACTAAGTAGTTGGGGCGGGCTAAGAAACCCCATGTAAATTATAAAGAAGTCAAACCCCATAGGAATTATAAGAGGAAGGATCCCAGCTCTCCATGAATAGCATCTTCAAGTCACTATCCAAGGCCAACTCCTTTGGTATACCTCACACACTCACATCTCTCTTCGACACTTCCCTCAATTTCAATCTTAGCCAATCTTTACCTCTCCCAACAACCTCCTATTGGTACAAATCTCCTCTTCTAATTGGAGCATCTAAAATCCTACAAGGGGGATCACCTAATAAGCAACTTCTTCCACCCCAATCTTTGAGACTATATCATCATGTGAGCTTCAAAATGAATAAAAGGCTTAATGGTGGCAAATACAGAGGAGACTCGAGAAAGACTAGGGAGGTAGAGGTCATTTGGGGCAATCAGCCACTTTCAACAAGAAAACATGCAAAGTTCTCCCTTGATTTTATAATATCCGATCAAGCAAGTTTTATGCAGAAGTGCCATTTCACCTTTGTATTGTTGTCCTATATATCAACAGGAGATTGGCAGAAGTCAGTGATCACTTTTTAGCCTCACAAGAACGAGGATACAGAGACGAAAATGAGTGTGAGACTTGGAGGTATACCACACAGTATTTTCAAAGGAAGGCCAGATATTTCTCTCTCACAGGCTTACATAAGAAAGGAATGTTGAACCTTTTTCATATTTTTCCTAATAGGATCTAGGAAGAGAAGCATATTAGCTTAACTGTAGTATCCTCTTTCCCTTCTTTTCGAGACAAAAACATGTAAATAGTACTATATAGCCATGAAATAAATGCATTGAGCCGAGTGCAATTAAGGGATCTTGCAACTCTTGGACTACTGAAGGAGATGAAAAAAGGTCGTCTATAGTTTTTTCAAACAATTTGCTTTTCAAACATATCTTATTGTGATCAGGAACCACTAAAGGGCTCCTTGGGCCGTTGATGAAGTAGAAAGGCCAGTGCAGATGCATTAACCACAACCATCTGTTGGGTTGCTTAGCTACAACCAATAGTCTGAAGCGCACACACAGGTGGAGCAAAGAGGTCCTTAGGTCTTTGTATGTTTAGCTAATCAATATATAGAGACAAACATGTGAATGAAGTGAAAGAGAAGGTGGATGATGGGAAAAAGAGAGCCTAACAATATACATTCCCATCCCTGCCCCTTTTGTTGATCATAAAGACAATAAAAAGAGGACAATGCATATCAACAACAATTCTAATATTAGTCGAGGAAAGAAGGTAGAACTTACGGTAAGACACCTGCAAGGTTTCCGGCCAAACCAGAGTACAAACCCTTCAAGATAATTTTTCCTCCACCGCGAACTGCATATCATGAAATCATGAAAATATAAGAACTCTAAAAACGCATTCATAGGTTGAACAAGTGATCATAGTGATCCAGATTTAACTTCTTTAATAGCAGCAATATCTACATACTGCAGCATGGCATATGGCCATATAGAATAAAAAGACAGTGGTTACAAAAATAAGTGCAATTAAACGAAGTTTAAAGAAGTCATGCACATGCCAATATGTAGTGGCGGACCCAAACTCTAAAAACGCATTCATAGGTTGAACAAGTTATCATAGAAAAGGACTTTCTCTTGCAAATGATAGAAATTTCTGTATTACTATTTCAACCGGTGTGGCTTAGCCAAACAAACACACAAGTTTGGACTACCTAGCTTCCTCAAAACCACAAAGCTTGCACGTAAATTACTGTGAAAAAATGATTTCAGCTCTAAACTAACACAAAAAATCCAAGGATTGGTCTATGGAGCACATGATTTTTACAAATCCCACTATATTCTACCTGTTTGAAGTCGAGTTTTAATAGTGTCAAGTGGATATAATACAGATTCCACAACAACTCCAGCAGCAGCTCCAGCTACAGCACCCTCTGCAAAATGGAAAATACTTTTGCGAGTGTTTATAACTGAACAATACTATACTAACATTGACTGTAGAGAATCTCAAACTAAAGTAAGATGAAATACAACAAGTATATGTTTTTCTGATAATTATGCTTCAAATGACTGGAATGATCAATTTATTTGTAACAATAACTATGGGCCTAGCATGTAAGAATTATCACATTCCTGGCCTCTCTTAGTTTCCCACTGCATTCACAGTTTGACATTTTCATTTCTCTTCTACATGCTTCTGTTTTCTGATAAAACCACCATCAGAGACCATCTCAGTTAGCAAAGCATCTACCGGACAGATTTTGGTAGGTTCAATATGGAAGTATTCCCTCTGTCCGACTGTCCCATGTAAGTTGCAACAAGCTATAAGGCGTCCCCTTCCTTGTGATTGTCGGTTCGAGTCCCGTCGTGGACAGTGGTGTAGTTTTAGGAGTAGGTTAGTTGGGTGTGTGTGTGTGTGTAATCTGCCGTTCAAAAAAAAGAAAAAAAAAAAAGAGTTGCAACAAGCTAGAATTATTCCCTCTGTCCCATGTCAGTTAGCAATGCAAAGCATCTACCAGACAGATTTAAGGGTCTCGAGTGAGAATTGCAGCATTTTCTTTTTCTAGCAAGTATCAAGCTAATTGTCATCATTACAACTTATAGATGCTACTGATTCTAGTCCACAAGATTTCCCTCTTTAACCAAATTGGAGAGCATCTGAGATATTTACAANTTGCATAAGAGCTAAGTAAACTTTATTTCTTTCACATCTAACTATTACATCAGAGTTGAAACATCAACGGAAACGTAATTTAATAGCTTATAATACAACCAACTTTGTTGTTGACTAGAATAATACTACTTTATGTTATCGCTCTTTACTCCTTACCTGAGATACATACATGGAATACGTAAGCTTTAAGCTTAGTGAG
>LUCG01037939.1:0-22986 GCA_001633085.1 Carthamus tinctorius | reverse complement strand
CCCCGCCCCCGTCCGCCGTCACACGTCGCACGATGTTGCTCCGTGGGCAATGACTTTCCTCCCTTCTTTTCTGATGAGCGGCGTCATGTTAAATGCTTTGACCACAACATTGGTTGGATTTGTGATGAAGCAAGTGTCAGCTCTTCTAGAACGTCCAATTTTACGGCTTAGACGTATGTTTGGAGGTGTTTTTGGGCAGACTCTTTTCATGACAACAAGACGACGAGGCGCGATTGGGGACACAAGCACTATACATGGAAAGACTATCTCGCAGACAATACAATCATTTATCGTAGACGCCGGTGATCAAGTGCCGGGATGGAATGTAGCAATAAGGGCGTCAGGTAGGGTCACAGTGGCGTTGTTGCAATCACAAGTCCTTGAACAAACTTTTTAGTCTGGAGGATCCAGCCGTGTGAGTTCAGGTGAAGCTTCCGTTCTAGCCACCTAGCTTGACTACCTCTTAGCAGTAGTATGCTTATTAGCTTAATCGACTCTTGTTTTTAGTTTCCGCCCTTAGCATCAGTAAATCCAAGACCGAACTTGTTGGCATGTCTCATGATAGTCTGGAAATCTCTTTTGTTACAACAACCAGGCTTTTTACATGATTATTACAATTTGATAATCGCTTCTCTTTGCCTTTGTACTGTTACCCAGGTAAGCGTCTAGTAAACGGCCCCTAAATGNNTTTTGGTCATTTTACATACTCATAAGCTAGTTTTTACCAAACATAATTTGTTCATAAGCTAGCTTATCAGCTACTAGCAAGCTTATCAATCAACAGTAGCTTAGCTATCAGCTAGCTTATCAGCTACCAGCTAGCTTATCAGCTACCAGCTAGCTTATAAGCTAGTCCATCCAAAGATAGCCTAAAACTTACAAGTTTACGAATGAAAGGGTCTATTCTTTATGGACGGGAACGAAAATTGTATTAAATTGAGGCACAAGTGCACAACTTGGCTTAGCCTTCGTTAAAGTCATGATTTAAAAATTTTCATGATTTTTCTAAGTAAATTCAATGTATAAAAAGATATTTTTTTTCTAAATTGGATGGTTTAAAAAACTTGGTCTAGGCAGGGACCGGATTTGGGGGTTCTAAAATAATACCAGTCAAAGGATATATTTACATGATCCAAGGAGAATATAGAATCCAGATGTAACATCGATTTGTGATTGTTCCTCCCTAAAATTACAGTTCTTTATTAGTTACAACAATGGACAAAAGACAAGCATGTTGTATGTAGCAAATGAAAGTTTGCAAGATGGATGCCATTTCTTCAACCCTAAACCCAACTCGTAATCCATATTACAAATAAAAACCAACAATAACGACTAACCATGTTTGGCCATATTTGGCCATATTTGTACTGCTTGCCGATATCAGGATGAAGCTCCACATCTACGTAAATGTAAAAATTTCCACGCTACAGAGGACATGATTTTGTTTTTTACTTCAATTTACCAAGTTAACACGGACACTTGCCATATTTTTTTAGAGTGTATGAAACATTCACATCATTAACGTAAGAATATGGTTATACCAAACCATCCAAAGATGACAGTGGGACATGTTCTCTACTGCTTTCATAATTTTAGCATTCATATATGATGTAAAAGGTTGACATATTTACTAATTCATCCATTAAGAACCTATCCAATATCCAAAATAAATGGCATAGACTCAGGCACAAAATTCATCTAAATCTAGCACAATGCCCCACCCCTCTATGAAGATGTGTTCCTATGTTAAGTGTTGTGAGCCATTTGGACTAGAACCACAATTTTCTAATAATGCAGTAACCCCTACCACAGAAGAAGCATATGGGTTAACCATATCCTTCCCAAACCACCTAGACCGACCAATCAGGCCATACTGTTGTTTGATGGCCTGATTTGATCGATCTAGAGTATAGGGGTTAGACAACCTAGACTAGACCACAAACACCCCTACATGTTACTCCTACATTTGCATTTACAACCTACTTAAAAAAAAGTAAAACAAGAGGCATTTGACCTTGAAGCAATATAAAATTTTAATTGGAGTAAAAGAGAGATAATTACCAAATATATGAGCACAAGCATCAAGAACAAGAACTAATAAAAAAGGGGATCTGCCTACAATTCAACCCCTTTGTCCTAAAACAAAAGACAAAATTAACAAATCAAAGTTCAATGTATTAACTTTAACTTCACCCAACTACAAGTCGATAAATCTCGATTCCCATATCGACCACCTTTTCAAGACTCGTTCGTCAAATCTTTCACAACAATAACAAAATATTAGAGACGGGTTTTTGGAATCCGATAGAACCCGTTGTTTTTTTAGTCACTAGGGTCGGGCTCGTTTCATGGTGCAATACGGGCATTTGTATTGCTTGATGCTCTCGGCCTTGGCAGGTGTTATTTTGACGCATTTGCCATGATACCACCGCTCACAGATATCGCACCCGATCCAAAACTCATCTCCGTTGTAGTTTCCACCGCAACTGCCACATTGGGTGTCACCGTGTTCGTCTTCATCTTCTTCTAAACTCTCTTCTGCTACCTTTGGAACGCTTTTCACTTGCCCATCACTTGATCTCTGCAAATATCAAAAAATCAAGTTTATATTTAGCCGTCGTTTGTTTTTTAAGAGGCCTAAAGTCTAAAGTCTGATTTCACATCTATAAATAAGAGAAATAAGAGGTAGATGGTGCACCTCTTAAAATTTGAGAGGATGGTACGAGGTTTTCAGACCTTTTCTTAGAAATAAAACAGTCTCAAGTCTGCAAACCTCTTAATTTTCAGACTTAAGAGGTTTTAAGAGGTCTAAAGTCTAAAGTCTGATTTCACATCTATAAAATAAGAGGTAGATTATGCACCTCTTAAAATTTCAGAGGACGATAAGAGGTTTTCAAAACCTTTTCTTACAAATAAAACAAACAGTCTCAAGTCTGCAAATCTCTTAATTGTCAGACTTTAGAGGTTTTAAGTGGTATATTTTAAAAAACAAACAGCCCCCGAGTAAAGTTGTCATGGAAACATCCTCTCTATCCCTTGAAGTTGAGGTTAATGTAGAAGTGGATCTGAACCGTTTATCACTTTTAATCTCATGTCCTCCCATGAATTGAACTTTAGGAGGAAATTGATCCGGTGCATCTCGGTGCACCTCGTCCTAATGTGCATCCACTTCTCATGCAACGGCTGACAACCAATTCTCACGTTAACCTCAACTTCTCACCGGAACCTAACCCTATGCATTATATGACGTTAGAACCAAAAAGAAAACAAAACCCAACAAACAGGATATATACTTTTTATGTTATCCGTTTAGGATATTCCAAAAACTCAACTAAAATTTAAAATGAAGCAAATAAATTAAGGGAAAAATCGCAATAAAATGCAATCTCCAATTCCTATTTCGTGTAACATACTTTCAAAATCTTCATTTTGGTAGGTCAACTGTAAAATCTCAAGCATATTGGTATTTTTTTACACTCTTGAGAATTGCATCAAAATGCAACTACTTTGGTCTGATTCATATTTTGTTTAAAATACTTTGGTTTAAATATTTGAGATATCACAGTAAGAAATTGAAGGTTTTGAAAATACGTTAACACCAAAACAGGAGTTAGACCAAAGTATGTAAAAATTCCATGCAATTTCTCCAAAACTAATGTTAAAAACCCTCAAATAGTTTTCAGTTCAAGAACAACATAACGAAAAACCAGAATCAAATGGGAAGCAAACTGATATCTTTTGCATGTGTTGACAATTCTAATTTTTCTTAGGATCTGGTCAGTTTGGTTCGCAAGACTGGAATGGGTTTTGGGTGATTTGGATTTCAAATGCATTTAAATCCTGTGTTTGGTTTGCAGGATTGTCAAGATGTGAAATCATTGGATTCTTTTGAAATCCCTCAAACATACATAGGATTTCAAAATCCAAAGAGGGAAACTAGGATTTTGAGGGGTTTAGTAAGATTTATATACAGTAATGTTTTAAAATATGTGAAAAACATTTGATTTCTAATAATCAGTTACATAAAAGTTAATTTAATTATTTTGTAGTTTTTAAATTTTTTGTATAAATAATTCAAATACATTATCAATCCTACAAACCAAACACACGAAAGGATTTCAAATCCTCCCAAATCCAAATCCAAATCCCTACATGAAATCCAATCCATTCCTTTTGTGTGTTTGGTTTGTAGGATTTCCAATGGATTTGGATTCCCTTTATTTATAAAGAAAACTATTAAAAATTTTAAAAAAATGCCTTTTACGTAACTTATTATTAAAAAACAAATGTTTTTAACATATTTTAAAACATTGTTATATACAAACTCTACGAAATCCCTTGAAATCCTAGCCGTCTCAATGGGATTTCAAAATCCTATGTTTGAGGGATTTCAAAGGAATCCCAGGATTTGAAATCCGGACAATCCTGCAAACCAAACGCGGGATTGGAATGGATTTTAAATCCAAATCCCCCCAAATCCATTCAATTCCTGCAAACCAAACGGGGCCTTAGTTTTAATCCAGCCCCAATTTGGCAGTTGTGGATCAATTATGTTCTTTTATCACGATATACTAGTATTAGTATACCTGAAAGGCTGAACCTCGAGGCACTGTGAAGTAGAAGATTCAATTTTTCTCACCTTTGTACTGCCTCTAGATTTGCTTCCGCTATCTGCACTAGGCTTGTCTTTTACAGGTTTCCGTTCTGTTACAACTTCAAAGACAGTCGGCAGATCATTAATCAAGCTAAATAGACGCTTCCTGTAAAAATAAGCATATGAGAACATGAGTCTAATTTCAAGTTACAGGCCTTAAAAGATACCAGAATACAAAACAAAAAAATAAATACAACCAAAAAGACCACGGTAATTGAATTCTATGTGGCTACATATCCCATAAAGGCATGGAAATTAGGAAAACACATTGAAAGAATATAGAAAAATGAAAGATTGTCCGGAAAAACTATAGAGTGATTACATCAGAAGACTAAATCGATTTTCGATACACAAGAGTCTAAAGAGTTGTTTGGTTGGTTTTCCATTAAATCATGTATGGATTAAATTGTCTGTGTGGATTAATCTGTCTGTATAGAATGGAAATATTTTTGTTTGGGAGTGTTATTTCATAGATGGAAGGAGCGTGTTTTTGTGTTCTTCGCATGGATTTGGTTCTCTATATATTATATATACTTCCTTGTTCCTAACATATAGTGAAAGTGTTTGACTACTACTAAATATATAAAATACCCCCTAATAATGACAAATGGAAGAATCTTAAGATTTTGTAATGATCGTAGAGTAGTAGAAAGATAATTTTGAATTGAAACTCTGCCACAGAGGAAAACTAGTATATTTGGATATAGAGACTAATACATTCGCATCCTAGATCGAAATTACGAAATAATGACATGAGTAACTCATAACAAAGTGTTGTAGTAATTAGCACATGAATTACATAATAGTTTACGTTCATTATCGGTAACGATTAATGGAGAAAAGAAAGGAAAAGAAGTCTCAATCAAAAGGATGAAGGGAAACTAAAATTCCAAAACTTGGTTGCTTGGCAGAAAGCAGTAAGCAAACAGAACACTACAAACCACAATTGTTGACCCATCACTCAGCTGGAACTTGATATAATAAGTTAACTCATTGCTTCACGCTTAACTCTTACGGGTTTTGAGGAATGAAAGCTAGTGTAAAAGCTTAACAAAAACAAGTTTGGTTGTACATAGACTTGTTTTTCAGAATCTAGGTCACGCCAAAGGTGATTTAGTAACAGATATGTATCATATGTGATGGACTATGGTATTACATATGATTGGCTATAGTAAAAGGGTGTTCTTGCTTTTTCATAAAATGAAGGTGTTCTCTTTTGAACCCTTCCCAATTTAACAAACTTTGGAAAGAATTAAAGAAAAAGAAAAAGAAAAGGCCCTTTACATCAATAATCAATAAACATACTTAAACTTCTAAGTTCTAACCTAATCAAAATGTTCTTGCAACTTTCTGTTAAAAGTTTAAGATAACATCTCCCGGGGGTCTTCACCGAAACAGTTAGTGTACTCTTTAAGGTAGAAGTCAGGTCCGCATAAATCTTATATGTTTGGCTTGTTTGGTTTGGTCTGCAGACATTTCAGGTTGGTTCTCAAACTCACATGTATCAAAAAAGATGGCATACAACTCAATGGAATTTACCTGCAAGTCATCTGTTTGTAATTACTATTACCAAATGCAGTATGTAAAATGTATAAAAATCCAATATACCACCCGGAAACAAGCATCATTAATTACAGTAAGACTTAGATAACAAATATAAGAACTGCAGATAATTGTACGAATAAAACACATTCAGGATATGGAGAACATTGTGTTAGGTAAGAAACAAAAGCCACAAATGTAACTGTTTTTGTAGGTTATTATAAGCCTCCAATCATATATCATGCAACTAACGATGTATCATGTATGAACTGATAAAAAAAGTGGTGGGCACTTTCAATGAGTATATGATTGAATTTTATGTATGACCATGTCATTTGGGTGCTCATGAGCAAATACCTACTAAGAAAAAAGAAAGCAGAAAGAAAAGACCATATATGATTATCCAAATAAAAACGAGAGGTGGAAAGGCCATTTATACAACTAAAAGAACACATCTGTACAATACACCCAAGGATAATTAGGATAAGTGATATTCCAGCATTAGAAACAAACATAGGATGTATTCTCAAATACAAACTTAAACAGGACCCTTATCACTTGATGACACATATAAGTATCCAAAAGCAAACAGCTACAGGCCTTAAAGTTGACAACTTTATATACATTTATAGGCACACACACACACACACATTACCTGGATATATACACACAGACGTTGAAAACTTTATAAGAAACTTATCCCAGTGATCTGTTACTTAAACACCAAGTTTATATATATATTGAAGGAGATGATTTCACAATGTAAACTAGCGAACTCAAAATCAAATCGACCAACCTGACTTCACAGCAAGGCCAACTGTTAACAATACAAGTATCATATTAATGCAGTTGCATAAGCAGAAACATATACGGAAGAATGCTATATAACCACTTGAAGAATAGACTACGAAAAGTGTATGCTATAGTCAACGGATCACTTAAATGCTATAACGAACCACAGGAATCGAGGATTCAAATTATGGTAAGTCATCAACACAAAAAAAGACCACACAATAGTCAATAATATAGAAACTCGTTGTATAAAAACAAACAGAAAGAATATGTGATATGTGTCAGCTGTGACTTTTACAACAGAACATGGAATCCTGCCCTGCTCCTATTGCCCCAAATGCTTCCAATAACGCCAACACATGTTAACTTCATACCAATATTCTTACAAGATGCAATTAGACTATACTTCAGGTATGATACCCATGATAGATTTAAGAAATGGCATGACAGGAACAACAAACAACCAAAATAGCATGGAAGACATTATGCAGATATAAGTTATAGATAAAGTGAACCAATGTACATCAATGGTGAATGCCAAACAGAATGTAACCTTTCATTCCGATTTAGCCGTGCTCCAAGATAGAAAGCCACAGAGAGCAACCAACAGTCACTGTGGACTGCAACCAGCGAGAGCCAGTCTTTCCGGTTCATGCCATCTCTTGCAAAATTGATTCCGAGAGCTGGCTCAGGAAGTTCTGGTGGAACTTCCTCTGCTGGAAGAGTGACTTCCCAGTTTTCATTTGGATGCCCATATAGACATAAGTTATCTTTTTCTGAAACCAAAGAACAACATATTTAAAAGAATTATATTAAAGGTCTCAAAAATCAACTAACAAAGTTTATATTTAAAGACCCTCTAACAGGAGCATAATATCTTGTTTCACAACAGATTAAACCAACTAATATCAATATATCATGGTCCTCATGGAAATCTCTGTTAAACATCAAACAAATTCAATGTGAATTTGTCCACAACCAAATATAATGCATTAGACCATGCTAGGTGCCTAGGTCTATCCCATGCTCCATGTTTTGCCAATTTCACTCCCACTGAAAGCCTTCATCAACATAACGATTTCACTTGGAAACATTTAATGGGGTTTCACTCCTTACCATTTACAGATTCCATCCTATCTCCTTCCTTGTTTATACCAGATAAATACAAACCAAAAAATTAGATGAAATTATTTAATCATTAAGGGGATCTTCTATAGTTTCACACATGAAGGGTTACTTAATCCTCTTACCCATGAAAATTATATCATATAAATAACCGAACATCCACCATTTCAGTAACCAACAGAGAAAAGTGTTATCACTAAAAATCAAAATGAACCACTTTTGAACTACAAAAACTGAATACATAATTTTTTGTTCATCAAAAGAGGAAAGTCAAAACATTTGTATATCAATTAAACACAACAGCCTAAGAACAGTTTTGTTTAGCTCAAGTGGACTACTTCTCCACATAAATTTCACCAAAAATTTACCAATTACTCATATTTTCTAAAAACTTTGATACCTACATTCAACTTACATTCCATAAAGTTAAAATTTTAACCTACCATAGCTTATGCACATTTGAACAAAAACAAATAAACAATTAAGAAAATTATAAAGCAAAACACTCAAAATGGAAAGGTACCTGGATCACAAAGTCCATAGAATTCATCAACATCTGAGCAAATTAAATGCAGAAAAAACACAAATTTAGTAACTTGCAACAGAAAAGAGGCAGTTTAGTTGCTTAGGAGTTAGAAAGAACTAGGGTTAGGGTTAGGGTTATGAATTGAATTATACCGTGAGTTAAAGCACGAACTATGCCGCCACGGCGACCGCTATAATCCTTGAAGATCTCTTCAACTGTACGAGGACTGGAAGAAATTGAAGCCATTTCCATAAGAAAGAAAGAAAGAAAGAAAGAAAGACTGAAGAAAACAAAAGGGAAGATGGAGAAAAGGAGAGAGATCTCTTGAATAAAGTAATTTCAATTTCAAGTGTAAAGAATATTGAGCATAGTTTGTGTGCAGAGAGAGAGAGAGAGAGATCGATTAAGACAATATTCCGAACTTTTGGTAGCAGATGATGATGAGATAAAACCAAGAGAGAGAAGATGATCCAATGGCTATGGAGAATTTCTTTTGAGTTGCATCTCTCTCTCTCTCTACTCTCTCTCTCTACTCTTTTTTAGAGTTTTTAGGGTTGTTTCTATGTGAACTTTTTTTTTAAGACATAACAAATTGTTTTATTTTAAATGGATTAAGTTTTTGTAAATATTTTCTTAATAAAATAAACCATTAAGGGTGCGTTTGGTACGCAGACAGGACAGGACAGGATAGGACAGGACAGGACTGGACAGAACAGGTGTCCAACGTTTGGTAAGACATTATATGGCTGGACAGGACAGAACAGAACTAGTTAAATGACCAATTTACCCCTGATTAAAAAATTGCAACAATTAACTTCAAACATCCTATTTGCAGAATAGGATTTATTCATAAGTAACAAGAAGAAAACATACTCAATTTTGGAGACCATCGATTTCTGTATTTTGTTTGACACCACCATTCCAACTCAAGATTTCTGCATTTTGTTTGAACACCACTATTCCAACCACCCATTTATGAACTGAAGATTCCAAAAACATGTAAAGTTGAAGAGCAATATGATGGAATTGGAAACGGGATTCAAAAATTCAAGGCAATGAAACAAACACAAAAGAGAACGATTTCAACAAACCCTGGTAAAGAAATCGATAAAATTCTAAGTATTTAATCGAGTACAACTAAGAAATCAATTTCAAAATCGGTTTCAAAATTGGGTTCAAAACCCTAAAATCGATTGGTAAAGATCGATTACAATAAACCCTGGAATTGAATCCAAGAAACCCTAAAATCGATTACAACAAAATCGATTACAAGAAATTGATTACAACAAAATCGGTTTCAAAACCCTAAAACCGATTACAACAAAATCGTTACAGCAGAGAGAGAGAGAGAGAGAGAGAGACAGAACGAGAGGTAGAGACGATTACCATAGCAGCGTCGAGTGACACACAGCACCGAGAGAGAGTAGCCGGAAGAGAGATAGAGAGCAGCGATGCAGTAGAAACGAGAGAGAAAGTCGATGCAAGGAAGGAGAGCGAGATGGGTAATTTGGTCCAAAAGTGCCTGTTCTAGCTTGTTCCAGGGGTATGGGTATGGACAAGCGTGTCCCATCCTTGTGCTAGCTAGTTCTAGCGTGTTCCATTTTGGGATGTGCCAAACATGGGACAGGCTTGTCCTGTTCTGTCCTGTCCCACCTTATACCATGCACCAAACGCACCCTAAAGTTTTAAGATCTTTGTAACCGGTTAGAAAAATTTTGAAGTAAAAGTAAACTTAAGTCGGTTTTCTTGTTCTCTTATACGTATTCAAATTTCATTTAAACATGAGTACCATTCCCTTTTGCCACTCCTCGTTGTTTCATCGTTATCTGCTTCCTTGTATCGTTGTTGCCCCTACCATCATTCTCCCTCTTTTTGATTTTTTTTATCTTTTGATTATTTCACTTTTGGTAGATGAAAGACATAGCTCAAAAAGAATATAGTTGCTCGTAGGAGCCAACAGCGTGATAAGCGATATGAATAACAGACAACAATGGAATAAGGGAGAGTTGTTTTCCCCGATAGGGATTGAGGCAGTTCCCGATAGGAACTATGTCGAGAAGTAAGTTATCGATAGAGGCAGTTCCCGATAAGCTCGAGAAATAGTCATTGGAAAAGAAGTTGCCGATAGGATAGGGAAGTAGGATCGAGAACGAAGTTCCTGATAAGCTCGGGAAGATTGGCATCGTGAACCTTTGTTCCCGCGAATTTTGGTTCTCTGGAGGTTAATAGTGTTTTTATTTGGGTCATTGTAGGTGTGCAGTAGATCAGTTCGAGTTTTAGACTAAGAATTCGCGAATAGGTGAGTTTCTCTCACTTTGATAGATATTCTAAAATGAAAGTTATATCCTGAATTGAAAGTTGCATGCATGATTTTATAACTCTGAAATGGTAGCTTTTAATTGTGCATTATCATTTGTATATGCATGGTGTGTACATTGCATGGGGTGAGGCATGCACTGACCAAGACCAACCGAGGAGGTGCAACCCCAAATTGGTAGGTGTGAGCCCATGCGTTCTCACAAGTGTGTGTGGCCCGTAGCACGACGAGGGCCAGTACATGTGTTACGAGTGCGAGCAAGAAGCATTTATTTATTTAATTATTTTTAAATGTTTCGATTATAAACTACGAGAATTTCTGGAGGAAAGAAACCGACGTTGTTTTTTAGGGGACTCACTAGACCTTTGGTCTAACCTCGTTTTCAAAACTAAACTATTTTCAGAGAGACAAGTAGCAGATAAGGGAAAAGGCAAAATGTGATGCCTAGCTGAGAGGACGTCAGAATAGCACATGGCCTTAGTTTTATTTTGTTTATTATTCTCAGTTGTTTCCCGTTCAGTATCATTCAGTTAGATGATATAACGGGCTTAGACCCGAAATTTTATAGTCCAGATTTTGGGAGTTTATATTATGTTAGATTTTATTATTTCCGCAAAGTAGGTCATTACAAATAATGCATAATATTCCGTCTGAATAATCTTGTATTATTCAGACTGAATATGAGTCGAATAGGACACGTGGCGCGCTTTCAGTTATCCTCACGTTTGCAATCAAATTTGATTTTGATTTTCCATTTGAACTGACCCTTTATATATATGTATGTGTGTGTATTATTAATTTTCTTTTCTAATGTGAAGAAGACAAATAAAAGGGGTAAAAAGACTAAATAACCCTTGATTACCGAGTTAATGTATTTATTTTAACATGTTTGTCAAAGACACCATGACTAGAATAAATTATATACCACATAGACCAAATTCACAATAAAAAAGTAGGATAGGAACTCACTCTTTAGAAAGCAAAAAGGACAAAATGCATAATTTCCTCTTGATTAAAAAGAAGTTACATTTAACTCTAATAAAATCTTTACTTTGAATATTATAATATCAATTATATTATTATATATTTTATAGGATAAACTATCAAATTGATCTCGATGGTTTGTCAACTATAACACATTTCGTCCCTACAATTTTCAAAATATATGAGGGGTGGTCATGGTTTGCATATGTGTCCAGATTTGGTCTCTCTTTCTAACAACTGTTAAAAGATCTTGTTAATTGAGAGGCATTTTAGATTTTTTCTAGTTTTGTTTTTGTCAATTTTATTTAAAGAACTTTTACTAATATGTTTATCAAAATACCGACAACCCTTCCACATGAACCAATACCCTCGACAATCTTCTTCTTCTTTGGCCAAACCTCAAATCCTAAAATAAAATTAAAATGCATGTAACTATCCCGAGAACTCTTGTTCCACTTTCACTCTTTAGAGAATCACATCCAAACTTCAAAATTAAAGTCAAACCCAAATCTACACTCTAATTAAACATAGAAAGAATGAGATCCTAATTTAACCATAATAGTTGAACACTTGAACTCCAATCCAAATCAAAATCAAAAAATATAACTTAAATATATTTCCAAACCCTAAGCAAGAACAAGAAGAGAAAGATGGTTGGTTTTGTGATCCATGTAGGTTTTGGTGGCCCAAATACCAGCAATAGCCGAGAATAATTGAGAAAATGACGTGGGTTTTATGGTCCATGTGGGTTTTGGTGGCTCAAATGCCAGCAATAATCGAGAATAGGTACAGACGAAGTGGTGGCTACCATTACACATAGAAGAGAGGAAATAAAAGGGTGTCGGACGCAGCGTTGATCGCCATTGAGATGGAGGGGAGAGAAAGAGAAAATAATTAGGTGTCAAAGACTAATTGCTTCACAAGAGAATGAAAGGGCGCCAAAGATTGGTTGCTTTATTGTTGGGTTGCTTCTATTTCACTACCCTAATACTATTTCGAGGTTTAAGGTTGATGTAATATGATTATGACTAGCATATGTAGGGATTCATATAGAGATCAAATCCGTATATGGATGCCATATAAAGGTTTTGTGTACCAGACATGAATTGCTATAAGAACACTGCATTAGATGTCATGTAAGTGTCATAAGTGTTTCTCATGCAATTAATGTATGTGTAATTCCTTGACTTGAGAACATGGAGTTTGTTGTGTGCAAGTGATGTATTTTGACATGTATTCTAATCATTCCATAGTTGGATGACAAAAAGACAAGTAATTATGTTATACATCACATGGTAGAACTAGCATATATAGAGATAGGATTTGTCCCTCCTTTATGAAGGGAGTGATGTCTCTCGGCTCCTTGATAAATATAGACTAAGGAAATGTACGCATACTCAAATAGTTGATATGGGATATATCATGATATGTTTTACGGAATCAAGAAACTAGATATTGAAGATAACAAGAATGACACATTCAATATCTCATGTTCAATATCGAAATCAAGGACAAAAGAATGAAATCTTACAAACCGATAATTTGTTGTATCACCAACTCTCGTCATTTGGGTGATGGTGAAGGATTGGGAGAACAGTTGAGGAACACTAGAGAAAAAGGTCGAAGAACGTCCGAGGAAACGGTGGGAAATCAGTTGAAAAGGCACTCGGTGCGTTTGTGCAATAGTGACAACGAAAGTAAGAATGTCACTTTGGTTGCCACAATCGTCGTGAACGTGCCATGCTAAAGCGTCATTTGTCACTTTAGCCGCGTGGGGTTTAGCCACGAGTACATTTTCTGCGACAGTCCAATGCTAAAGTGACATGTGTCACTTTTCCTGTCACAATAAATTTGATTTTTAAGCCGATTTGAACGATTGTTTCTATCATATTCTTGATTTTTAAAGCTATTTAAGAGTAGATCAAGAAAAGTAAACATTTATTTGGAGGTTCATAAAGTATTTGAGAAAAGGTAAGCAGTTCATCTCCTTCCTTTGTAAGCTAGGGTTTTATGTGTTCTTCATCTCCACTTCTTTTCTCCCATCCTTGTCTTAGGTTTTTTGTCCCTTAGAGGTGTAGAAGATGTTTTAGGAAGTTTTGGAACTATTATTTGGGATACTTTCTTGTAGATCTCAAGTTTTCTTCGAGGAAGCCCTTGGGGTGAACTCTAGATTTACTCTAAAACTAGCAAAGTGGGTTCAAATTGCTCTGTGAAAATGTTGTACATGCCAAAATTGTGTATTATGAGGTATTAACATGTTTTACTTGATATTTATCAAATGTATAATTGGAGTCCAAGGAAGAAATTTAATTTTTCTCATCATGCTCATTTAAACTTACTTTGCATCAATTTAGAAAGCTTATTGTAGAGTTTAGGATTAGTGAAATAAAAATAACATCTTCCACATAAATCTGTACTATAAACAAGTCATTTTTTAATTCCTTAAAACATAAAATTGTGTCTATAGTACCTTTTTGAAAAATTATTATCTACCAAAAACGTGTGGACGAAGTTTCATATCATGCTTAAGGTGCTTGTTTAGACCATATAAAGCCTTGTCCAAGAGATAAGCATAGTTTGGAAACTTTGAGATCTCAAAACTAGATGGTTGAAGGACATATACTTATTGAAGTTTGCCATTGAGAAATACATATTGGACATCCATCTAATATATTGTAAACCCTTTGTGTGCTGCAAAGGCCATAATTTTTTTACTCGCCTCAAACCTTTCAACGGGTGTAAAAGTTTCATTAAAATCTATGCCTTTTTCTTGACAATATCTCTTAGCAATTAACTTAGCCTTGTTTCTAACCACAATCCATCACCCCTCTATCCAAAAAAAAAAAGTGGTGAAATAAACCATAAAAAACATTGATAATAAGAAAAAAGAAAAAAAAGAACCAAAACCACCGGTTAGGAGCTTGATCCTTAGCCTTATTATGTTTCTAACAATAGCACTAACCACTAAGCTCTTTAGGAAGGTTTTTTTTGGAAGGGTGTTNGCTAAACATGGCCCCACTTAAATGTCCCCAGGCATGCACACGGGAAGGCTCGAACTCGGTTAGGATGCTTTGAACCCCCGAGTGGTAACCAATCTGACACAACACTGTTGACAGCTCTTAAGGAAGTTTGTTTGTTATTATTTGTTATATTATATCTTAAGGACTCTTGAGGGTGGCTAAGCACCTTCCATCTACTGATTACATGCTTCTATGTGTTTAATTTAACGCATACTTTATTTAGTGTTTGGTTTAATCAATTTCAATTTTTTCTAACACCCCTATGTATGATCATTCCATGGTAATGTTACAAAAAGTCTTTTAGATGATAGGATTATTCATTTCCATTGCGAATTAAACATAGGTTATTATAAATGAAATACTGGTATGTCAGTTGAAGGTTGTTACGATATTGGTTAAAGTGTATTTAAGATTTCATTCTATCAATTATCATAAGATCGACCCATCGTCACATAAGTTTGATTACTTAAGAATTTTTTTCTGTCAAATTTCTATTTTTCTTATGTATCTAAAGACGTGTTGAATTATTATATTGAAAAGCATCTAAATTCTATCTTTACACGTTTAGTGATATTGAAAACAAATTTATAAGACCGGCCACTCTTCACATAAGTTAATTGTATAACAACTAAAAAAAGGGTCAAATTTCTATTTTTTATGTTATTAAAGACATATTTAATTATAATATTGAAAGGCATCTTAATTGAAAGTCTTTCTTTACATGTTGAAAGAAAATGAATAGCAAAAGTCTTTTTAACATGTTTAATAATAGAATTGTTTGATATAAAATGGGTTAAAATAGCATGCATGATCCCAAAAGAATATATATGTTCCCAATTTGGTTAATAATTAATAATTTAATAGTTCAAAATAGTAGTAATTAATATTAAATCATATACTTAATATCAATTAATATTTTACGATAAATTAATATTAGTCAACAATTAATAGAAATTAATAATAATGTAATATTAATTAACAATAATTAGGAACATAATTGCAAGAAGTGTTATGTTTACGAGCTAGTTTTGTAAATGCTTTAATTATGTTTTTATGAGTGTAAAAGCTACAAGATTTCAAGTATCAGATATAAGAGAAGTTTTACTTGAAGTAGCTTAAGTTAATAAAAATTTAAAAATTAGAAGTGAAGGAAAGGAAAGTCTTTAGCACAAAATGAACTCGGTGATTTGAGTTTCTAGCATGAATAATGGTTTGGTAAGAAATATTATAAGCGGTAAATATGGTTAGTAAACAATTACAGTAAAAAAAATATGTTAACTGATGTCGTTGTTGAACAAGTTAAGAGGTTGGTAATATTTTTTTGAAAGATATCGAGAAACGAGAGTTTCAGATGTCATAGAATCAATAAAAAAATTGCTACTGAATTTAATAATGACCCGCGTTACTTCCTCGTAGACGTGAAATTCAAAGAGAAAAAAATATTTTGATGAAAATCTAAGTGATGCATATGAGATTACTTCACAATTTGCTTAGGAATCATTTAGAGTTAACTCTTTTTTTTATGTGTTGTTAATCATGCAATTGCTTCACTTTGTAGAAGATATGAACAATATCAAGAATATAAAGTGTGTTGAATTTTTATTTACTTTTGATAAATTTCATTATTTGGATAATATATGTTTGGTACTAATTTGAAAATGCACTAAGAAACAAGACCAATTTGATATTGATGAGAATGAACTTGTATGTGGAATTGAAGTTACTTCAAAATTATTTAAAATCAAAATAAGGAACCTATTGACATTTTGAAGTATTTGAAACATGGAGAATACTTCCCGAATGCTATAACTGTTATAAAGTTTTGTTAACTGATGCATCTAAAAAAAAGATCGAAGTTGTTGTTCCTATTTGCACTCGACAATCATAGTTGACTCTAGAAAATTATACTTGGTTAGATTTTAATGTATTTTAGTCTTTATTTTATATATTATTATTGGTTGTTATCAAGAAAGAAGCATCTTGAATTGAATAATGAGGAGTCTCCAAAAGTCCTTTAAACAAAGAATTAATCATAACGCGTAGACAAGAAATTCATATCTATATAAAGATCGAGGGATCAATGAATTCATAACAAACATTTCTCATCCATTCGTATACAGGTTTGATTTGTTTACATGATTAGGATAAGAATGTAGTAATTTTACGTTTCGTTTGAAAGTTGTTTATTAAACGTTTACTGGGTAGACGCTTACTGTTGGCAATAGTCACAACCCGTAATTACCTTATGGGATTATATTTCTTGCCATCAAAATAGATTGATAGTAAGCATTTATAATCCAGTAAGCATTTACTGTGTAAGAGTCATTACTCTTACTTACCGGATAAGACTCTAGATCCTTGCTTTCTCTCTTATCGGGGAAGATTTTCTGTTCTTATTATGTTTACCAACTAAGGTAATTAACCAGTTAGTACTTACCGAGGCAAGTGTTTAGTAAACAGCTCCTTAGCCACATCTTTAGGTTTTACACCATTTGCTTGTTTTTTTGTTTCTTTACCCTTTTGTCATTTAGATATGAATTTTGCTAAAAAATGTGCAAACCCTCGTTATCTCAGAAAGAAAATTAATCTTCGATATGTATATATAAAGTTAAATAATTATTTTCTCCATTTATTATTTAAAATTTTCAAGTGGAATTCATATGATTTACATGTGTTTATGCAGGAGATACGAGAGTAGGTGATCATTCAAACGTACTAAGGTCGGTATCTAAAATTTAAACAAAGTTTTTTGTTTTTACAAGTTATTTCAATTTTTCATTATATAGTATCATTTTAATACATGATGCTTATTTCTACTTATGTTGATTAATGGAAATGGTAAAATATGTCTTTAGATATGGTAAAATATGTAATTTAGAGTACATTTTAGAAAATAAGATATTTTTATAAAATAACTAATAAATTTAGAAGTGCTTTGGAAATGAATCTCTTACAACATCTTAGATAGGAGGATAGACAAATATTACCATAACAAACATCACTTTTATTGTCTTATTTTTATTTCAAAACTTACTAATTAAAGTAAAATAATTTAGCTATTTTATTTTTAGTTTCATCATAAATTCAAAAATGATGTATATAAGTTAAGTTAGGTTTGAATTTATATCTCGAACGAAACAAAGAGTTTCATAATCGTGGAATGAGATCCGTAAAACAAAGGAGTACGTTTATAGAATGTTGATGTGATACTTAAAAAACGATATAGTAATTTATAAAATGATTAAGGGTTTCATGATTGTGAATGCTATTATGATCAGGTTTGAAATACTTGAACTCGATCGAGAAGATAATGGTTGGACCGGCTATTGGAATTGACCTTGGAACATGGCATTCTTGTGTGGGTGTTTGGCAAAATAACCGAGTTGAGATCATACCCAACGACGATGGTAAAACGACTACGCCATCATGGGTTGCTTTCACAGATAAGGGACGTGTAATAGGTGAAGATGCCAAGAAACAAGCGGCTAGGAACCATGAGAACACCATCTTTGGTATGTGTTTTAAGCACCAGAAACAGATATCTGTCTTTGAAACCGGAACCGATGTAATTGGTTTACTGGGACCGGTTCCGGTTCTCATTTTTGTGGAACCGCTAACCGCCGGGTACCCGTCGGAACCGGTTCGCTATATGTTCTAATAAAAATACTTTTATATGCTTATAATGTTTAATAGACCAAAATTGAAATTACCATTTTACTTTTAACGGTCACAACTTACATCTATACGCCTACGACCATTTTCCCCACTCGACATATTTATTCTCTTTTTTCGATATTTTCTATATCGTATTTAACATTTCAAGTCGTGTTTTTCTTGTCATTTTTCATTTCAAAATTAGTCATAATTATTTATAAAATTGTTAGATTTTAGTTTTTATCGGATAAGTTTTCATCGTTTGTAGTATTTATTTCGTTACACTGACAGTTTATAATAACTAATAATTATTTTTATAGCATAAAACGATAAAAAAATCTTTAAAAAAATAGACATCGGGTACCCGGTTTCGGAACCGGAACCGGCGGTTCCGGGACCGGTTCCCAAATGTAAACAACCAGTGCAACCGGTTCCTTCATTCCAGGAACCGCCGATTCCGGTTCTAGGACCGGTTCATGAATTTTAGTTGGTTACCTGCCTTTTCTCACCCCGAGTTTTAAGCACCTTTGATAGATAACAAAACCGTCTTTCATCGTTTATTAGTACGTGCTTGAACTCTATGTTCGTCGTGGTTTTTCAGATGCTAAACGGTTGATCGGAAAGAGATTTACCGAAGACATGGAGTTGTGGCCTTTCAAAGTAATAAAGGGAGCTCGTGACATCCCCAAGATTGTAGTTGCACACAAGGGTGAAGAGAAGGAGTTTTCAGCAGAAGAAATTTCTTCCATGGTTCTTCGAAAAATGAAACAAATCGCCGAGAAATTCCTCGGTAGAACCGTAGAAGATGCCGTCATCACCGTGCCTGCTTACTTTGATGATTCACAACGGCAGGCGACAAAGGTCGCCGCCCATGTTGCTGGACTCAATGTTTTGCGCATAATCAACGAGCCTACCGCAGCTGCAATCACCTACGCAGAAAAGAGAACCGATACGTCACGACAAACAAACGTGCTTGTGTTTGATTTAGGTGGTGGTACATTTGATGTCTCTCTTGTTAGCATTGATGGAAAGGGGAGGTTACAAGTCAAGGCCGGGGCGGGCGACGCTCACTTAGGTGGTCGAGACTTCGATAACAAGATGGTGGACCATTTGATAGAGGAACTTAAAAGCGAGAAGAAGATAGACATCAAAGGAAATCCGAAGGCAACCGCGAGGTTAAGGGCAGCTTGCGAAGAAGCAAAACGACAACTCTCATTAAGCAAACAAGCAACAATCCTACTCGATAGCTTGCACGAAGATGTCGATTTTCGTACCACGATCACGCGTGAAACGTTTGAAGATCTTAACAAAGAATTCTTTAGTAAATGCATAAAGAAGGTGGAGAGTTGTTTGATGGATGCAAAAATGGACAAGAAAAATGTGGATAAGGTGGTACTTGTTGGTGGATCAACAAGGATACCAAGGATAGAAGAATTGTTGCAAAAATTCTTCAATAGAGACAACCTATCTAAGAAGATTCATCGCGATGAGGCTATTGCACATGGTGCAACGGTACTCGCTGCGAAGCTAAGCGGTGAAATAGGCCACAAGTTTAAGGACTTGGTGATTTCGGATGTCGCTCCTCTCTCCGTTGGTGTAAAGTTGTATAACGATACAATGTCTATTCTAATCCCAAGAAACACTACCATACCAACGAAGAAGGAAAAGACATTTCGCACGTTTAAGGACAACCAAAGTTCCATGAATGTTCATGTATACCAAGGCGAGAGGAGAGGATCCAAAGATAGTAACCGGTTGGGGGTATTCGAGGTCTTAGTCCCTCCTGCGCCAAAGGGCGAATCAAAAGTAAATGTGGTATGTAGCATCGACGTCGATGGTATTTTGAATTGCTTGGGGGAAGAAGTATCGACGGGCCTAAAAAAGAATATGTTAGGGAGGCTTTCGCAGGAAGAGATCAAGAAGATGATAAAAGATGCGGAAAAGATGAATGCACTCGACACATTGGAGGAATACGTTAGCGAGGTATCAAGCAAAATCGAGACCTTAAGAAGCACCAACAGGGCAAGGACCTATAAGAGAAACATAAAGAAGATGGAAGAAGCCATAGGGGTTGCTACTAAGTCTCTTAAACTAGACAAACTTCCAGAGGTTGACACATATGAGAAGATTCTAAATCAATTGAAGAAGGTATGTAGTCCTATTATCTCCCAAATTTTTTGAACAATAACTTCTTTTTTTTCCAATAGAGGGATGGGTCTTGTGACATGGGTTAACCTCTTGAATTTATGCTTTAATTTCCATTGAAGTCTTTTGTAAGGGATTCATTAGTCTCATAATAAAAGGTTATGTTCTGTTTTTGGTTCTTGTATTGTTTCCAACACTCTTAAACATCGACGACGACTTATCTGATTATCTCATCACACCGAAGCATTCTTGGTATCACGATAGGGTTTTCTATGTACCTAGAATGCGCAACGAAAGCTAAATTTCATGCCGAACATGGTAGCAAGCCTTTAAAATTATGAAGTTTGTATCTTATAATGTAAAGGCAAAAAGGTTGGAACTTTATTAAGTAGAAATTATAAAGATCGGAACTTTATCAAGTAAGAAACACGTAAAAATTCAAACTTTATTATATTAGAAGCATGAAAAAACAAAATTTGCCATAAAGTTACAAACTTTACGTACAAACAACATGTTTAACCACAAAAGTGGTAGCGTATTGGCAAAGGGCTTGGGGAATATATGTGGTGTAATACCCCATCTGCACCGGTGATGCAGCGTATACGGGTGAAACAAAACTGAACACATTGATTCTAGGAATACTCGTGTTCAGTTTCTTCTAAAGCTTGTTGATTCAACGAATGTCAAGCCTCAGGCTTCAAGTTTTGGAATTTTGTCAAGAATCCAAAAGTTGGGGGGTGGAGGAAACGAAAAGTTCTTGATTGATAATCTGACCATCCAAATTACACAACAAACACATAAATAAGAGAACCAAATGAGCTGGGCCTAACAAAAGCAACAGGCCAAACAATAGGCCCAAAATAAAAGCCCAAAAAGACGAAAACCACGAAAATGTCCAAAAACTAGCTTAAACGGCGTTTTTCGGCATGCTCCTTGTTCCAAGCTTCGATTCGATAGGTAGACCGTCCAAAACGGACATCCAGAGCGAAAGCTATGCCATTTTAAAGCCGATCCTGTTTGGTACCCCGATTATGGGCCTCTAAAAACTTCAAGGCCCTTTCCTTCATGTATGGGCCCGCATCATCCGGGTTCGAGTCCATACAACAACACTTTCTTAGATGTAGTCTAGGTAATTGCATAGGTGAACCTTTTGTAAATGACATGTGATTGTTGGTTTCCATGTTGTTAACCACATGTGATATTTAAATATAAAAATGTGGCCTTTTATGTTGTTAATTAAAAATGATATTTTAACATAAAACAGAAAAGTCTAATTTTTTATATGCAGCAGATTACATGCGATTCAAAATATGGAAGCGATATTTTGGATATTAAAAAATAACTTATTCGCTTATCACGTTTTTTACAACCATAAGCTAATGCAAACACTTTTTTATAAAACTCCGTTTTTCACACCACATAAGCAATCCCAAGCATCCCTTAAGGGGGCGTTTGGTTTGTAGGATTTCAGTGGAATCTAAAGGAATTGGAATGATCAATTCCGTTGACCAAATTTCGTTAAGGCGTTTGGTTTATCCATTGAATGGAATTGAATTCCACACATTCCACCATATATGGATTTGATCATTCCATCACAATTGCGAAAGAATTCAATTCCATTCCATCATATTCTCTCAAAAAGATAAAAATATCCCAATCTTTTCTACTTCGTTTACTCATACCCATATGAACCTCCGTTGACCACTACCGATCATCGTCGACCACCACTTATCTGAACTGTCGGCCACCATTTTGAACCACCATCGACCACCACCGTTGTAAACAGCGCTGACCACCAACGATCTTGAACTACAATAGTTGGATTTCGGTTTCAAACTTTTCAAAAAGGATATTTTTACTCATTCATTAATATTTCATTCCAATTCGAAAGTTAAATTATGTGAACCAAACAGACATCTCTAATTCCTTTAACATATTCCATTCCAACGTCTATCAACCAAACAAGTAGTCAAACCTAATAACATTCCATTCCAATTTCTATAAGGCCATGCGTATCCAACCCTCCCAACCCCACTGCCACATCCGGTTTTCTCCAACCCTCCATTTAACCCTCTGGAACCCTCTCTGATTAGTGTCCAACCCTCTCATTTAATTAAACACATCCCTCACACACACCACACACACCACACACACACACAAGCCGCTATGAGCGGTGTGGACAACCCTCTAGCTTCTCGAACCCGCCGGTCGCGTAGCGAAACCCGCC
>LUCG01037933.1:0-14604 GCA_001633085.1 Carthamus tinctorius | reverse complement strand
TTAATTTATTAATTTTAATTTTATAATTTACATTTTCTATCCTTAGAATTACTTGATTAAATTACTTTTATCTCTTAGTTTTTCATTTTTCACGTTACCTCCTTATCATATTAACATAAATAATATATATGAACTAAAATGTATTAATTTTTTTCTTTTCCACAAATTACACTATTATAATCGTCTCCAAAATACATTCAAAATGAATCTAATATTGAATATTTTTTTTTAAAATTTAATTATATTATTAAGTGTTAAAAGTAGATATATATTAATTTGTTTAGATTTTATTACAATTTTATTGTTGATATTCTTGAAATTTAAATATTTCATCTTTTTAATCTAACTATTTTTATCGATAATTTAAAAATAATGAAATTTCATTTTGTTTAAAACTCTATTGTTGATATTCTTCAAATTTAAAGATTCCATCTTTTTAAACTAACTATTTTTATAGATTATTTATAAGAATTGAAATTTTATTATTTAAAACCATACAAATCAAAAACACTAAATATTTTATTTTCTACTTACTTACTCAAGGTGTGTTTGGTTGGGGGTATTAAGATGTAAGAAATGAAAATGAAAATGATTGTAGTGTTTGAAGACCCACTATCGAACGAATCTTTTTCAGTTTTTTTGTTCAGCTGACCTTGAATTTTATACATAAAATTCAATTGTTTATGTATAATTTAATATGTATAATTTATGTATATTTTTCAGTTTTTCGCGCTGCAACGTGCGCGTGTACATATCTAGTGACACGTTATACTAACCTATCAAGTAAATTGAATATCAGAGCACTAAATCAATGAAACCCAAGTAGATTGAAGTTAAATTGGAAAAATATATGAAACCGTAAAGCTATTTAGATTTGGAAACCAAACCCAGATCTGAAAAAAAATTGAAACCCTAAATGAAACCCTTGTAATTACCAATCTTCAAGAAATAGAACAAAATCTTCAAGAATCAGATGCAAATCTATTTGGTTCTAGAGTTGAGCAATCGATTTTTTTGGAAGGAATGTAGAGGATTGGAGGTCAAATTCAAACCAAATCCTGATTTCTTCAACCTACGGGAAGCAGCTGATTTCTTCGATTTCTGGAGTTGAGCCACCGACTTCAACCCATGTGTCATCGTTGCTGCCGTCGTCATGGTAAACACAGTGCCACCATCGATCAGAATGATAGTGATGATCAAATGGTAATCAAATAGTAAGAATAGAAAGGAATGAAATTACCAGTTAAATCAAGAACACCAAGAACACACACACCAGTACGTGAAGAATGGGAGTAATTGCACTCAAATGAATGTGTATTTAGAAATCTGAAAGCGGAAAGATTACAAAGCCCTATCCGCTATTTATACAATCCCATAACGACCTAAGCTATAAGATCATGACATGTATCTTCATCATATCTGTTAAAACAAATTCGTTTCAGGAGAATCACGTGAGAAGCACGAGCGGTAAACAGTCTTTGAAGAAACTTAGTGCAATAGACATCTCACAGAGGCAAAATCCACAGACCCTCTGTCCCCTCTGTGATGTCGCACTTCTGTCAAACCTTAGAGAAATCATTTTTCTATACTTTTACATTTCAGAACTATAGGAGCTAACAATCCCCCCTAAGTATTGAAAAATGAAATGTGAACAGTTGAGTGCATTTGTTTGACAAAAGACAAGAGGAGATAAAGTTCATCCTCTGTAAAAAGATTACATTGCTTGAAAAAGAAATTACATTGATTACAAAGCACTACCCTACCTGGGATTCTGGGAAGTCATCAACACCAAATTGGAGGTCGGTCTTTACTGTCTTGTATACTTTGTAGATCCACTTTCTGAAAGAGACTTGAACCTTTATACCTTCCAGAAGCTGAGTGACTTCCTCTGCTCTTATCCGACCCTCTCTGACCTCTTTGACTACGGATTTGAAGATGTACTCCAAGGTCTATATAGCATACTTGTGGCACTCTGTCGGGTCATAGAATCTCATGATTTCATCTTTGTCAACGAAGAAGTAGCCAAAGATAGGGTGATAGGTGATAGTTCTTGGATGAAAGCGAGTGATCCAACTAGGTCTGTTGTTTGGAGGAGTGATCCGGAGCTGAGGTTGAGCAAGTCGCATGGCAAGGTCGAAGTCTTTTTGGCTGTAGAATGTCACTTGTTCACGCATTACTTCGATAAGGCGCTTGAGAGAAATAGAGTAGCTGGTCCTTAACTCCATGTATTTGTTCAGAATCTTGTGTAAGAAGACCAAATAAAACACAGAGGTTGTGAAGATCAGCGTCAGTGAAGGTGTATAAGTTACCATCGTCCCTTTTCACCACATACATGGCATAGTGAACAGACCTCTTTAGTAAAGTGCAAGGAGATATGGAATTTAGCTCGACAATGAGGTTCTTTGAGAAGACCGGCTCTTTTGGCTTAGTCAATTGTGAGGACTTGAACTTCTCTTCGACAGAGGGCATTCCAGTTAGCTTAGGGTCGTATGGAGGCTCGGATTGCACAGAAGCATACCCCCACCTTAGAATTTCTTCGATAGATGTAACAGGCTCGCCTCGTGTTGGTGTCTGCCATGACATTCCATCCATCTTCTCCAGTATTTCCTCGACTTGCCCTTGCTTGTTGACCTCTTCAGTGTATTCTGAAAGAATTTTCTAAGTGGACCCCTTTGGCAGGATGGGATTGATTGACCCTGCCAAAGTGCCAAATGTGTCTGTAGAGGTCTCTTCACGGATTCCACAGAGCTTGGTGGACGAACCCTCACCAACTCTGGGAATGGGTGCTCTGCCGGTCTTCCTCAGAGCCTCTACTCTTGATTCCTTGAGTGCACGTAGAAGGTCTGGATCACTCACCTCGTCTTCATTTGGCTCTTCCCCAATTGTATCGGAACCCGAATCCTTGTTGGGACACACCTCAACCATCTTGGACTTTCCTTTCCCTTTTGGTTCTGGAGGGGGTGACTTCCTCTTTGTCATTAAGTCCGTTGGGGTTTTGACGATCTTCAAGGGCTTTGCAGAAGATGGCTTCTTTGGCTCTTTAGTACCCTTCTCCCCCTCATGACCATCAGGGTCATTAACTCCCTGATCGTCATGTTTGATTGCTTCTGCAGTGCAAGAGGTGCTCGAGGCCTTCTTGATTCGAAAGATGAGTACTTTGGCAATGGTTTGTAGTTTTTCAAGCATAGCTTCAACATCCTCTGCAGCATTGTTGACATCCATGTTGGTTCGCCAACGAATAGACTGAAGATCTCGACCGATGTCTTCTCTGAAGGTTTTGCTTTCTTTGATGATGTCATTTATGACATTGGCAAGGGTTTCGCGGAACATCTTGGCCTCGTTCACATTATGCGCATTTCCCTTCTGAACAACATCACCCAAGGCTTCAACAATGTCGTGCAACTCCCTCTTGGTGGCTAACTAATTGATGTTACCCTTGGATGAAGAAGACTCTGCGCCAAGAACCATCACAGAGGAGACTATTTCTTTAATTTCATCCTTAAGCTTGGTGTAGTCGCGATACCCTGCAGTTACAAGATCTGAAGTGGTTGCAACGTCGCTGAGTTCTTTCTTGATTTTCTCGATTGAAGACGGGTTTAGGGATAATGATTGGAACGCCGTGGACAAGTCTTCTTTGGAGATAGCAGAGGTCTGAAGGGTTGTCAACTTAGATTGGAAATCATTAGTTGCAGAAGTCAAGGCCTTCAAAGCCTCTGTGTGTGCCATAAGAGCCTCTATGATTGAAGAGTTGGTGCTGGACGAGCTTTTCAACTCATCCAGTTTTGTGAACACTTTCGTGGCAAAGGTTTCAAACTCCTCCTTTGTCACGTAGTTGTTCGGGGGACCTGAGGTTCCAACACATGGTTCCTCAGTAGCCTTGGAGTGTAAGGCGCCCTCAGAGGTCGATGTGATGTTACCTGCTCGGGGACTTCCACTGGATCCTCGAACTCCCGTAGTCGGGGAGCCTACCGGTGTTCTGTCGATGTTGTGCAAAGGAGGTCCAGAGCCTGACTTTGCAGAGGGATCGAGTGGAGACTTAGGGTGTTCTAGAACCTGATCCTCGGTGTGTCTCTCACTTGTCTCCGGAACAAGTTGGGGTTGATCACTCATGTGCGGAGAAGCAACAGATGCCTCTTTGTGTGGTGGTGTCGAGTCCTTGGGCAAAGGGACTCTTATGTTAAAATCACCATCCTTTTGAGAGGGTGGAGAAGTAAGATGGGGTTCCCGGCTTAAAGATTCGACAGAGGGCTAAAGAGTGTCCTCTGCGAGGTTGGCTTGGTTAGGGATCGGAGTGTGCACTCCTTCTTCAATGACTGGATCATCTAGAACATGACCGTCGGAAATGTGGGTAGCATTGGAAGGGGGCTAGGTTGTGTGCCTTCGGCATTTTTTTCACCACTCTCTGCCTCTACGCCTAGATCTATTCTAGCCTCTGATCCACCTTCTTCTTCTTCTTCATCATCATCGATTATAACCTCTGTACCCAAAGGAAGATCAAAAATAGCCTCAGCTTGGCTCTGAGCTAGTGAGGTCACATCTATATCAAAAATGTGATCATCAAGGACCAATTTCTCGAGCCTTCGGCATTTGGGTTTAGGAGTAGCTTCTGGGGGAGCTTTTTCTGGGATTTCAACCTCTGGGTCAATAACTGCAGCAACTTCTGTGGCTTTCCTCTTCTTGATTTTCTTGGGTTTTGGAGAAGCTTCTTTTGAAGTCTCTGATTCTTGAATAGGAACCTCTGTGGGTGCTTTCTTGGACTTCTTTTCTTTCTTCTTTGGCTCAGATGGACCCTCTTTCACTTCGAGTCTCTTCTTCGAACTCTTCTTTGGCTTCTGTGGGGGACTACTATCTAAATCTATGGGCCTCTCACTCACCTCTCTGTCTTCCCTTACACACTCGACTCTCATCACTTCTATTTTCTCACCTAGAGGGATACCTATGCGTGGGGGGGTTGCAGGGACCGGCTCTGGTCTCCTGTGCCCACGTCTGTACTCCTTCCTATCTCTGCGACTAAGGTATTTCAACATTGCTTTTGATAGCGGTTTTATACCTCGATAACCCAGCTCATGAGGAGTAGGGTGGAACTCCTTGAAAGGATACAGTCTGGCATTAGTTCTGCGAAGGGGAGCTTCTGTGCTATTTCATCACCAAAAACCAACCCAAAGAACCTCTACAGAATGAGGTTTGGGTGGTTCACATCCTCCTTTTGTTTCTTTTGAGCTTGCACCTTGGACTTCTCACCCCAGTGTGTAGAGCATTTCTTCTTTGTCAGTCCCACCATGTCTTCAAAAATTAACTGCGCATAATCCAGGGGCAAGTTCAAGTAGATCCCATACAAAATGCTCAACATAGCATGAGATGTTTGATCATGGCTACCCACTTTGCCTGTCAAACAACAATTAATTATTGAGAACAGCGTATTCCACATTGGGGGTCCCTTTCTCTTGAATTGGGTGCGCTTGGTGATGGGTTCCTTTGAGGTGTAATAATGGAAAGCCAAGAATTCCATTAGTTCAGGGTCAGTGGGAACAGGGGCAAAACTGTCCAAGTTCATGGAATCCAGATTGGGAAGATGAAGTGCCGTTCTTAGGGTTTCCACATTCATTTGCAAGGGAATTAAGGATTTCACTGTAGGATGGGAAACGTATCCCACAATGCTTTCTCCAGTATTGTCCATGGCGCAGATGTAAGAACTCAGAAGAAATTGAGTCAAGTAAGTCTTCGAGGTAGGTTTTGTAGCAGTAAGAGCATAGTAGAGGGGATGATTTCAAAGAATCTCCAATAGTGAAGTAGTTTCAAACGGAAACCCAGATGCAGACGGAACGAAGTAGTAGTTGTTGGATTTCTTTACCAACATCATCTTCTCATATCGATTCTGGACGAACGAAATGGCATGGGAGGTTAGGGCTTGCGATTGGTTCACTTCTTCACCATCGCCGTACTTGCTGGAGACTGAAGCATTAGAGGAAGACATATCGCCGGTGAACAGGGTTGCCGGAGTAATTCTTATAAGTATCGAAGGTAGGAAGACTTTATTGTTTGGAAGGGATGAGGTATTTATATTGATAAAGTAAGAAGATGAAGCGGTTACTGTAGCAAAACAATGATGGCTATGATTTTCAAAATTGGGCGCCGTTGATCTACATCCAATGAAAATATTCCACGTCAAAAATGATGACACACGATTGATGACATGCGCCTGAAAAGTCTGACACGCGCGTGGAGTTAGTTTTACCCTTATCCATAAAGCACTCGCACCATATCTATATCATATAAATTCAGCAAGGGGTTTTGTAGAGCGCGTAAAACACCACGCAGGGGCGCGTCTTCCAGCGCTTCTCTCCACTCGCAAGCCACACGGCATTCTACTTTTTCGACAGGTGTTCCTTTCTTCTTCGATTCATCCAAATCCCACAGAAGTAATCAAAATGGCTTTCTGCCTACGGCTGCTTGCTTTATCCCCTGTCAACCCACCTCCGATTTCTCCTCCTTCGCCGCCACGGACGCCTTGCCGATACACTTCGTTTTCTTGAATGAGATGTTTTGTGTTGGCTCAATTGTTAATTTTAGGTTTCCTCGCATTTGATATGCAACATCTTCTACAGTCAGAACCCTAAAGGTCGGACCGATTTTGAAGCAATGGATTAATGGATTTCTCCTTCTTCCCCACTCGCAGCGTTAAAAATGGTGTTATCCTCCTCACCAGGTTAATTCTCCTTCTTCTTTACTCTTAAGATTTCTAGGTTCTCTCTTTATTCTTCTTCCAGATATAATAATACCGACCACCTCGTTTGGGCATTGCACATACCTAAACCCTAAAATCCCCAAATTGAATATGAATTTAAAGGGCATAGAGTATAAGATCAAGTTTAGTTTGATTTCTCAAGGTTGAATTGAGAGATTGAAGTTGACACGTCCTTAATCCATGGAGAATTTTGGAAGCTTTAATAGAACAGCCAAATTAATTAGCAATATGGATAAAACAAGGTTGTTTGGAGAGCATCTTGATGTGCTCGGGAGATGAAAACAGAGAGGGAAGATAATGGGGGGGAAATTTTTAGGCACACACTTTAGAGAATGCTATAAACAAGATTAATTGAAAGTTTTAACAAATTAACTACATATCTAATGAAGATGCTCAGTCTAATACCCCCATCCTTTCAAATTAGAGTTTGTATTAACAAATCAAGCTTGAGTTAAACAACTGAAACTGTGCATGACATAGTAGGGACCTTATAAATACATCTACAAGCTGAGAAAAAGTAGGAGTAAGATCAACAATGATGATCCGAGTTTATGAGCTTAGTCCTTTCATGAAAACGAAATTTAAGCAATATTTATACTTCATAAGTTATCGGACCTCAACAGATTGGAGTGAAAAATTCAACTCCCAAATCATCTAAGAATCTGCTTAGCCATGTTATTAGTTCAGTAGTAATTCTTCTCATAGACCAAAACTAGGTTCAACAAATGATAAAAACACTATAACTTATAAAAAACTCGGCTTTCCTGAAACTATACTTCCCCAATAGAAACAAAGTACCTACTAACTGATCGGGCGAGTAAGGAGAAACCAGCCTAGCTAATCAGAATTATTATACTAAGAGAGTATAATCCTCCTTGTGGTATAAAAACAAGCCATGATAATTAAATGTCCGAATGTTAGAGAAGATGAATGGCAACATTCCAATCCGCCGAGATGGTGTCGAATTGAGCTCACTTAAGAACTAATCATTGAAAGTCATATCAACATGAGTGTGAACCGAAATATTGAGTTTGTTTGTAAGCTATCAGTGGGTTGTAATGTGTAAGTCAACCACTTCTTTTCATGTGAGGCATTATCAGGATATTAGAAGGGAAAATGAAGTTACTCCTCTATAAAAATGAAATCAACATCTATGAGATATTTCGTTTGAGTTGGAAATATGTGTTATTAGCACGAAAACACCCTACTATTCGAAAATAACTGAAGAAACCTACGTCAATGATTTTAAATGTTGTAGCGTGAAGATAAAGTTTCAATATTCTATTTTACTAGGATTTGTCTGTTGTAACATTCACAGTGACAACTGATGCAGCAAGGATGGTGGATTAAGCTGTAGTTATCGAAAACAAGGAATAGTCATTTTGTAAATGATTAAGATCATTTGTCCATGATGCACCAAGAAACATAGAGTACCACTACCTTAGCGCTTGTTTAAGGGCACACAACGATTTTGTGGGTTCACATACAAAATTCAGATATCTCTACTGCATTCCCCGGTTTTTTCTCATGTATACATGTTTATAAAATCATCATGCAAGAAATCATCTACATAGTGGTACTCAACTATTGCCTCATATGTGCTAAAAAAAATTTCTATCAGGAACCATCTGTCGATTTCTTGAGAAACAAAAGGATAAAATCATAGGCATGGTCTTCTGCACAACTACAGCAAATGATACTGAAATATATAAGAGGTAAGTTGGGTGACTTATAGAGGGCGTTTGGTTCGTAAAATGGAATTTGATGGAATTGGAATCCATCGAAGGAATTTGACTATGAAGCAATTGGAATGGAATTCGATGGAATTTGACTACATGTTTGGTTGGTATGAATTCAATTACTTCACTTAAGCCAAGGAATGATGAATTTCTTAAATTGTGGAATTCAATGGAATTCAAAGGATTCCACCAAGTTCATTCCGCTAACCAAACATCACTAAGGAATTTGGTCAAAGGAATTTGTCATTCCAATTCCATCAAATTCTTTTGAATTTCGTGAACCGAACACCCCTTTACTTTGCTTGTTCTCAATATGATAAAAGTATACTTTTTTGGTTTTCTTTTGACATCCATTTAAGCACTTTCTTCTTTACGTCCTTTACAAATGTAGATTGCTTCCGCTCTGCTTCCCTCGTGATAGGAAGGAGGAAAAAATTGCCATTACAAAGCTTCCCGCGGATCGGAGATGAAAATGGTAAGACCGTTATAGATGAACGGAAAATCAATATAAAACCCTTACCTGATGTGAAGACTGCTCCAATACCCATCATCACTAGATGTTCCTGTCAGCAATCTTGGATTGGCTTGATGGTTAGTGATGGAAAACTCATTGTTTTTTACATAATTTGAGAAGATTGATACTTCTTATTCTAAAATTTGAGCCACTTGAGCAGCTTAATGATTGGTGAAATTATTGTTCTTAAAGTCGTCGTTGCATGGCAGTAACTCTTCAAATTTGGATTCATATCTAGATCCTACTTTCATGTCCCTAATCAAGGATCCAGATCAATGATGCAACTGTAGGAGAAAACCGCTCAACCATAAAATGGGTTTAACCTAGGTTTGGCAATCTTGGGGGGCTCCACTTTCTGCTGCTAAAGGATACTGACTTCATTCTAAATACCTTGTACAAGCTAAGTCCCCGTTTACCAAACGTTTACCCGAGTAAGTGTTTACCAACAAAATTCAACACTATCACTTACTTAGCGGGAAAGATTTTAGTTCATAAAACGGTGTCGTATGCAACAATTTACTCAATAAACGCAAACCGTGGTAAGAGACGACGACCCTCACTTACCGAGTAAGACTCTCATCCTTGCTTTCGCTCTTATTGGGATAAGAGTCTTGATTTTTGCAATATGCATCCGGTAAGGTAATATGACTTTAGGTAAGTGTTTGGTAAACGGCCAACAAAAATGAAGACCATGCAGGTAACCATTGAGTTATGTCTTATAGGTGCTGACCGGGTGTTGTATATTTCAATTCTAATGTTTTTATGTTTATATTCAACCGTAGACAAAATCAATCATTATTTTTTACATACTCCTTACCATCTTATACAACTTGGCATTTACATTGGGGATTGTCAGATATGGTATAGTGCCCAATAGTGTTGAAGGCTTTCCATCCCATAAAAATCACGACTTCATTTTCTGTTAATTCTTAAACTAAAGTAAGTTACCTATTTGCCCATTCTCTTTTGTACAAAGAAATAATAATATCACAACATTGTAAATTTATGGGACAGATAGAATATTTAGTTTAGAATTAATCGTCATCTTTCAACAATTTTCTGGTTCTTGCTTTGCATGTTGATTGCTATACATTTTGTTGTATTTGATAGACATGATTACTTTTATTTCAGGTACCAAAGAGGAGTAGACATTGAAGGTCGTCCTGGTTGTAGTTGAAGCACATTTTCTTCTCTGTCCTCTTGACCTTCAGAGATTTGTACTCTACATAGTAAGGTAATGAATTGCTTAACCAGGTATGTACATATGTCTGATAAAAATTGCAACCATCAACTTTACAAGTAGTCTAATAAAGATATTTGATCCACTCTTCTATAATGACAAAATGGAGGAAATCGACAAAAAATGAAAAAATGAGGAATGTCTGGTAACCAATCTGAATAGTGTGCACGTGTGCTTGAAGTTGTTTTTTGGTTTTTATGTATGTCAGTATTCCTGACAAATTGCTTACAAACTATTCGCGTGCACATGTACATACCGTCTAGAGGAGTGGTATTTGGAGGTCTTTTTATGATGTATAGTATTTTATTTTAATGACATAGAACTGTATTTGCAATTGGTTCAGATTCTGATCCATGAAGAGCTTAACCGTGTACGGCAAGTGAGACTGGAACATTGATGACATGCTTGGTGGCCACTGGTGGCAACACGTGACGACCAGAGGACATACCATTTTGTTAATGATATACAAGCACCTAAAGTGGGTTCTAAATTCAGTTTATTCGCACTTATACATTCTGTTTCCAAATTCCAACTATAGCATCATACTTTATAAGACCTGTGGGCACGGACCGTCTAAGGACGGCCGATACCCCGCCTAGTCTATAATATAGAGAACTATTGAAGTGTCTTCAGAGGCCTAAGGGTTTCACAGAGCCTCTAAGATATGTGCTGTGTCTTCTACATGTTTCACCTTTATATACCTAAACATTTGAAAATCCACAAAAGAGTGAGTGAACTTACAGAAGCCAAATCTCAAAGAGCCTTTGTGGTAAGCGCCAGAGGTTCTGTAAAAGATAGCTCTGAAAGACACTAAAAATTTTGCACACTTATGAGGTTTTTAAGCATTTCAAAACAAGGTACTGCCCCTACGAACCAGCTTCCATGGCTCAAAACGTTTGAAAATCCTTCGAGGAAAGGAACATTTGACAGAGATATTTGTCGCAGAGCCTCTGTTAACAGTCACAGAGGTTCTGGGAGAAATATCTTGCAATTAATGTTAAAAAAGTTTTCTTTCTTCAAAGGTTTTAAAAGATGTTTTATACTCCCCCTTAACCTTTGCACTCCTTCTGCAAAGAATTCCTTCAGACCATTGAAACAAGTGAAGGTTAACCAAGAAAATAATAAGAAAACAAATAAGAATAAATTAATTTATTAAGGTTCTGAACAAGTCATCCCAATCTTTTCTACAAGAAAGTTGAATCTCTTCTCATCAAGAGCTTTGGTGAATAGATCGGCCAATTGATATTCTGTTGAAACAAAAAGCATTTCGACATTGCCTTCTTCTACATGGTGTTTTAAGAAGTGGTACCTTATGTCGATATGCTTTGTTTCGAAATGTTGTACAAGGTTGGCAGAGATAGCTATTGCACTTTTCGAATCACAGAGGATAGGGATCTTGTCGAATGAATAGCCATAATCTTTGAGTTGTGTCTTCATCCACAGAGCTTGGGAGCAACAACTTGCAGCAGCCAGGGATTCAGCCTCTGCAGTGGAAGTTGACACACAATTCTGTTTCTTCGAAGACCAACTAACGAGCTTCCTTCCAAGGAATTGACAACTCCCAGAGGTACTCTTGCGATCCACTTGGCATCCTCTGTAATCGGAATCAGTGTAAGCTACTAAATCTATGTGTGAGTGAAGAGGATACCAGAGGCCTAGAGATGGTGTCTTCTTTAGATATCGTACGATCCTCTTAACAACTGTGAGATGAGATTCTTTGGGATTAGATTGGTACCTAGCATAAATACAAGTGGCAAACATGATATCAAGCCTACTTGCAGTAAGATATAATAGAGAACCAATCATACCTCTGTAGAGTTTGCACTCTATAGAAGGCCCATTCAAATCCTTGTGTAGTTTCAGTCCTGGAGCCATCGGTGTCCTCATGGGAGAGGCTTCATTGAGCTTGTACTTTTTGAGAAGGTCATGAACATATTTACATTGATTGAGTTTCCCATTGAGAAAGGCAGACTTCACATCCGTTTGATAGACCTTGAAGCCTCTGTGAGCGGCGTAGGCCAGAAAGATACGAATAACTTCTAGTATAGCCATAGGGGCGAAGGTTTCTTCGTAGTAAATCCCTTCCTCTTGGCAATATCCCCTGGCCACAAGTCTTGCTTTGTTTCTGACCACGACACCTTGCTCATCCTTTTTATTTCAGAAAACCCACTTTGTACCTATTGCAAGTTTCCCATTTGGCAAAGGGACAAGAGTCCATACAAAGTTTCTATCAAACTGCAGAAGCTCATCTTGCATAGCATCAACCCAGAAGAGATNGAAGCTCATCTTGCATAGCATCAACCCAGAAGAGATCTGCCAATGCTTCTGCCACTGACTTAGGTTCGATTTCACTTACAAAGCAAGCAAATAGGCAAAAGTTGGCTGTGGCCCTTGTTTTGACACCAGCCGATGGTTCACCAATGATTTGTGTAAGAGGATGGCTTTTTGTCCACTTGGTGACATGTGGGGGATTTACCATGGGATCTATGTGTTGGAGAGTATGAGATTGAGATGCAGAGTCTGTTGTAGGGGATTGAGTATTTTCACTTGCAATAGCTTCATTTGGAGAAGAGATTGGCTCTGTGGTAATTGGGATTTGGGAGATGGATTGATCATGGATGTCATGAGAAGTTGATGCTTCTTGAGGAGATGATTCTGAAGCAGGTGCATCAGAGGTAGATGGTCCAGAGATGATTGTAGAGGATGAAATAGTCTCTGTGGGTTGGACTTGCTCATGGGACCATAGAGGTCAACGTGCACCAACTGCAGAGGCTGATCATAGGAAGGTTCAGATTTTGTTTTGTGAGAAGACCTTTTGAGTTTTCCCATTTCACAAGCTGAACAGAGATGATCTTTTTCGAATTTTATATTAGGTAGCCCTTTAACCAACTTTAATCTTACCAATTTATCTAAAGTATGAAAGTTTAGATGGCAGAACCTGGTGTGCTAGAGCCAGGCTTCTTCATTCTTTACAGAGGATGTGAGACAAACTTCCTCAATTGCCTCTAAACAATCAAAACTTAGCAAGTACAAGTCTCCCCTCCTATCAGCTCGCATCACCTCGATTAGTGTGTCAGCTTTGTACATGATGCAGTGTTTAATTTTGAAGAGCACATCAAGTCCATTATCACATAACACTTATTAGATTATGCTTCAGTCTATCCACAAACGAGACTTGGTTCATTCTGACCTTTCCTTTGACTATCATTCCGTATCTCTTGATCTTCCCTTTCTGATTTCCTCCGAAGGTGACAAAACCTCCTTCCTTCTTTAAATAGCACGACAGAAGCTCTAGCGTGCCCGTCATGTGTCTAGAGCACCCTGCGTCAATTACCCAGGTAGACACACGAGGTTCCTTCTACATTTAGACAACATTTAGTTTGGGTACCCACTTCCAATTGGGTCCTTTTTCGTTAGCATGTTTGTGGTATGCCAAAGCACCCTTTAAATTGGTCTTACTCTTCTGTGGAATAGAATTGCCAATTTGTCCATTGTTCACCCTGGAACCATTGCCCTTAGGGTTAGAGACTAGACAGGAATGATGATGGATGTGCTTTGACAGAGCATGCATAAGATTGAAACATTTAAAGAAGGACACATTGCATGAAGCTTTTTTGAACTTTTCATTAAAGTTATCAAAGAAGGGTACAGAAGTTGTTTTCTTTGAGCCTTTCTTAGGAATAGGCTTCTTTTTACAAGATACTTTTTCTATCCTAGACTCCTTTTTGAAACCATTTTTAGACCTCTTCTGTTTATTTCCCTTCTTTGGTTTGCCTGCAATCACTGAAATAGAAGAATTGTTAGATTGGGGCCACTTCTCTTTTTGATGCCAAGTTAACTTAGGCTTCAGAGGTTTAGACGTGACAGGGATTTGAGAGTCAATTTGTTGTTGTTTTTCCTTTTCTTTTTCCCTTCTTTCCAGGTCAAGAGAGGTCAAAGCATTGATGCACAAATCCATGAAATCAGGACAAATTCTCACTCCTGTTCTTTTGTTAGTAAGAGCAATAGTGGTTATTGGTATACTTACCATTTCTTGCTCTACGGATTTGTGTGTGTAGGTCCCAAAAGGTGACCTTCAAGTACTAAGGATTATAGAAGGGGGGGGGGTTGAATATAATCACACAATTGTTTTTACTTTAAATTCTCTGTTTATATAAACGNACACCTAATCTAAACAATCTAAGTTACAATTCTTTCACTATGCACTAGAGTGAGAAGATAAGAAAAGAAATGAACTAGAGGGATGAAGAAGAAAGGATTAGAGTATATTCTGGATGAAGAGAGATGTATGAAGAACAACCTGTTCACGTCCATTTATACTCTTTGCATTAAATGCATGCAGACCTACTATTGTGTACGTGTCACA